>OZ018409.1:17337107-17633263 GCA_963969595.1 Neckera pumila
CCTGTCAAATCTTCAACAGTGAAACTAAGTGTGAAACTTAGCTTTGCTTGCATTGAAGCACTGAAGTGCTGGGGCACGACGATCTGGGGGCTCCGCTGATTTGATCAACCGGTATGCTTGCCGAGGCTTGCGCACCAACTCCTCCAAAAAAAATGGGGATCTGACAACTCGATTGTAATTGCCCACGATGTAATTTTCTGTAACCTTGAAGAGTTCATAGAGTTTAATATCTGACTTTAGGTCAAATAAAATGTCGTAGTAGTCCAAGCAATTGTCAACACGCAAGAAACTGACCAGAGCAGATTCTAGGACAGATCTAACTCCAGAGCGCTTCACCTGGTATTTGCTGAATGCCTTACACAACTCTGCGAGATGAAATCCAATAGTAGACCAAAAAGTTAGCATTTCGTGTGCATATTTGTCCAGTTTAAGTTCAGTGGTTGCATAGAGCAACAGCAAAAACAATTGCAACCCCTCGATGTTCACTGTGGAGGTGAGCAGCTCCTTCATGTCGTACTGGAACATGGCATTGAAGATTGGGGACACGCTAGCCAGCACACTTCGGTGTGCTTTCACAGAGCCATCCTGAGTTGTGAGCGTGATGTCAGCGTGAGCACCTTCTTGCAGCATCTTCAAGAGGACGAAATCATCACATTTCCAGCGCGTTCTGATCTCCTCCACATCTTTCGGTGACAAGAACTTGGAAATGTCAACATTTGCCGATGTAACGGACTTCATAATTAACACGTATATCCAAGAACTCAATGTAAGAACCCACGCTAGGTAGATATCGATCAATCAAAAGAACCTGCACACTCATGCGTAATCTCTTGCGAGGTTCAGAAACTGAGGACACGGATTAACCAAGAACATGAATTAATGAAATTTGCCACTCAAGAACTATTAATTTATTGTGTTTCAATCTACATGCAGAATTCAAAAGCTAGCATTAGTTCTACAAGTGAACTGAACTTGATCCCGTCTTACACTACAAGTGGAACTTCATCTGCAACCATCTTGAGCAATGCAAACCACAAAAGCCACTGAACAAACGGGTGCTCCATTCAGGACCATCACATGCATGATACAGCAACAAACGAAAACTTGACATTTCAAGGGACACTGCTGCACTGCGTTCCAGTTGCAAAGTCCGGGCGTGGGAATCACAAACACTTCTTTAGCTATGGTGTATATCCATCCAGCCGTCTCCTGGCTAAGCTATATGTACAATCTGGCTTCATTGTCATTGTGTACCAAACCATTACTCTTTTTCATTCCAGTCTATGTCTCGAGCTTCTACTTGAAGACGTGCGATGGATGTGAAAACTTACTATTTTAGCAAGCCGTCATATCTTGTCCAACTCAATCACAGATTAGACATGTAAGTGCATATTTAAAATCAAGATTGATAATTGTGTTCTTGTGGCAGATTCATTGTCAGTCTAAGAGAGCAAAGTAATCTCTTGAATTCCAAAGAATGGCCTTGCAATGAGTGAATGCAGGGACGATTTGCACTATTGCTTCCAGATTTACCTCTGTCTAGTCAAAACTTACATTTATCGGAATCAAATAGGTGGATCTGACTGCTTGGGGCTAGTGTAATGAGGTTTTGTACAGCAATGTGAGGCATCAGTTTTCCATGAAGTGAAACTGATATAAGGTAAGATATAAGCACGAAAACCCAAATCAGCTAGCTGAATCCCAACTCTATCTCTCTGTTTGTTTTTCTCTGTTTTAGAGCTTTGGACACTTGAGCTTCAAATTCTGACCCTCAAAATATCAGCAGTAGCACAACATTATTACTGCTAGACACTGGAAGCTTTTGACTTCAGATCCAATTGCTTAGGGTCAGCTCTACTACCAGGGAGCACACAAACACAAAGTTTACACAAACATTTGTAGAACAAATATTCTAGTGCAAAATTCAAAAATCTTGAGAAACAGACAAAAAAATATATATTCCATGAGATTTTGATACATGCTCATTACAAAATGCAAAGCTTAACATATATTTTTTCAGAGAGAATGTTTCCATTGCTAGAAAGTAAAAGCGAGGAAAATCTGCTTTGAGCCGAATTATACCTCTGTATGATGCACAACAGCGTGATCGGTGCAAAATGTTTACCCTTTCCAAGCTTTCATCGCAGCACAAATTCAGCCATGTCGTATGAGTATTTTCGCCGGTTAAGTCCTGTCAAATATTTCAAAGTGAAACCCAGTGTGTAACTTAGCTTTGCTCGCATTGAAGCTCTGAAGTGCTGGGGCACGACGGTCTAGGGGCTCCGCTGATTTGATCAACTGGCATACTTGCCAAGGGTTGCTCTCAATCTCGCATTGAAGCTCTGAAGTGCTGGGGCACGACGGTCTGGGGGCTCCGCTGATTTGATCAGCTGGTATACTTGCAGAGGCTTGCGCTTCATCTCCAAAGAAAAATTTGGGGATATGATAACTCGATTGTAATTGCCCACGATGTAATTTTCTGTAACCTTGGAGAGTTCACAGAGTTCAGGATCTGACTCGAATTGCAATAAAATGTCGTAGTAGTACAAGCAATTATCAATTCTCAAGAAACCGATCAGAGCAGATTCTAGGACAGATCTAACTCCAGAGCGCTTCACCTGGTACTTGTGGAATGCCGTAAGCAACTCTGCGAGATGAATTCCAACCGTAAGAAAAAATTTTGGCATCTCGTCCAGTTTAAGTTCAGTGGATGCGTAGAGCAACAGCAAAAACAGTTGCAAACCATCGATGGTCATGTCGTCAATGTTCACTGTGGAGGTGAGCTGCTCCTTCATGTCGTGCTGGAACATGGAATTAAGACTGGGGACACGCAAGCCAGTACACTTCGGTGTGCTTTCACGGAGCCATCCTGAGTTGTGAACATGATGTCAGCGTGAGCACCTTCTTGCAGCATCTTCAAGAGGACGAAATCATCACATTTTACTTGAATCGCCTCCAAAGTTTTCTGGGTAAAGAACTTGGAAATGTTAACATTTGCAGATGTAGCAGACTTCATAATTAACACGTACTTCCAGAAACTCAATGTAAGAACCCACGCTAGGTAGATATCGATCAATCAAAGGAACCTACACACTCATGCGTAATCTCTTGCGAGGTTCAGAAACTGAGGGCACGGATTAACCAAGGACATGAATTAATGAAATTTGCCACTCGAGAACTAATAATTTATTGTGTTTCAATCTACATGCAGAATTCAAAAGCTAGCATTAGTTCTACAAGTGAACTGAACTTGATCCCGTCTTACACTACAAGTGGGACTTCATCTGCAACCATCTTGAGCAATGCAAACCACAAAGCCACTGAACAAACGGGTGCTCTATTCAGGACCATCACATGCATGATACAGCAACAAATGAAAACTTGACATTTCAAGGGGACACTGCTGCACTGCGTACCAGTTGCAAAGTCCGGGCGTAGGAATCACAAACACTTCCTTAGCTATGGTGTATATCCATCCAGCCGTCTCCTGGCTAAGCTATATGTACAATCTGGCTTCATTGTCATTGTGTACCAAACCATTACTCTTTTTCATTCCAGTCTATGTCTCGAGCTTCTACTTGAAGACGTGCGATGGATGTGAAAACTTACTATTTTAGCAAGCCGTCATATTTGTCCAACTCGCTCAAAGATTAGACATGTTAGTGTATACCTAAAATCAGGATTGATAATTGTGTTCTTGTGGCAGATTCATTGTCAGTCTAAGAGAGCAAAGTAATCTCTTGAATTCCAAAGAATGGCCTTGCAATGAGTGAATGCAAGGACGATTTGCACTATTGCTTCCAGATTTACCTCTGTCTAGTCAAAACTTACATGTATCGGAATCAAATAGGTGGATCTGACTGCTTGGGGCTAGTGTAATGAGGTTTTGTACAGCAATGTGAGGCATCAGTTTTCCATGAAGTGAAACTGATATAAGGTAAAAACACCTAAAACGTCAAAATAAGCAATTCAGCATGTAAAGAGAGGGGTGAAAGCACAAAACGCCTGCTCATTTTGTTGCATTTGGCAATATGGGTAGTAGTACTTTGAGCTTTTGGAATCAAAAACATTTAAAAATAAAATAAAATATGTGTAATTAGCCCCTAAATGTCTAAGGCACCAAATTCTGGTGTTGACAAAATTTTGAAGTTAAATGAAATCTAACCAATTGCTATTTTTAGTAGTTTATATTATTCAAAAAATTATTTTTGAAGTCTAAATTTTAGAATCAAAAATCCAATTTGGAAAATGATTGATTATGATTTTTCTATTCAAGATTTTGTGCAAGAGTGTCCACTGCAATCTTGACTTTCCGTAGTGTTGAGGGCTCTTGGAAATGAACCTCAAATACAATAGATCTTGGAGAAAAAATCACATTAGAAATTCACTTATAAAAATTGCAGAGTAGGTTTTGATAAGCCGTAAATTGATTGGATTTTTGCATGTTATATTTAACCTCATATGTTTTTGTTGACCAACTTTTTAGATTTGACATGTGAATAGAGCATTGAAAGACTTTAAATTACTTTCGCAGTTTTAACAACCTCATGATCAAACATTATAATCTTTCAATCCATAAGTGACATTGTTGTGTGTTCTTTTCTATGTGATCTCTAACATGTCTAGTTTGGATTTGTATGGTTACAATTCAAAAAAAATTGATGAAATTTATCAAAATGTTTTTTTTTTGTTCAATTAGAACAAATTCCTAGAAACTAGAAACTCAAAAAAGGCCTTGGCATTTCAATATTAGAATAACACTACAAATATTCCATTCTCAAAATTTTAGAAATAAGGAAAATAATCTCCAAAAGCTACACACAAAACAAGTTAATGGAAAATTTTGTCCAAAAAGAGGCTTAATGTTTAAATTGTTAGAAATTAGAGAAAATGTGAAAAAGAAAATAGGAAATTTCAAAAAAACTTTATAGAGATGAGATTCAACAATCAAAATTATGGAAAATTTATTTTGAATGTGTATATTAGAGAGCCTTCTTTGCACCTTTGTGGAGGATCAAAATAATATTTTCTTAATAATTATTCAATAAATAGATCTAATCCAACCTTCTCTCTAGATTTCTAAGTGAGATACATTGTTTTGGATACCCTATAGTACTTAAAAGCATTAATCTCTAGTTCTCTACAAAATAAGAAAATTAATCAAGATTGAAATAGTGTATGATTTTTTTATATTTCAATATATTTAATATACATCCAATATAACACACATCCAATATTAATTTCAAATACATTGTCTCCATGCTCCAAAAGTTATATTTGCATTTGAGTTGACTATACACTAATTTACAAATAATAATAATATTGTTTCTTGCTTTCATCCCTAATCTAAATGCATGCACAAAGAACTTAGAATCTCATGACTACCAATAAATTTCAACAATAACGTAGACATTTTTGTGATGAGGATATGCTCAAATGTTTATATAGTCAATTTTAGATGCAATTATCTTATTAATGATGTTTGAATTATATTTTCTTATTGGTAGCACAACATGCATGTGTGAAATAGAATTGAATGTTGCCAATGATTCATTTTTGAACAACCATTCATCACTTATGTACTTTCATCCACAAAATTCCCTAAAATTAGTAGACCTCACCTAAAATCTGGCAGTATATATATTTCTTTGAGATGCATTTGACAATTTCATTAGCATTTACCTCTGAATTTTCTAGTGTTTTGGTAACTACTACCAAAATGAAGGAATTAAGATTTACTTGAAGAAAATTGTGTCCACTACATCTAGCTAAACAGTGACTACATACAACTACTCTACAATTGCAAGTAAGGTTGTAAGTTGCAAGATAGTTGTAAAAACGAGTAGAAGAATTACTATAAGACAATGATAAACTTTGCAAAAATTTACTAATTACATCCACATTTTTTCACCTTCTATATATTATAGGAGCTAATGTGGAATTTGGAGCCTGAAGTGGATTCCATCTTTAATGTTTAATGGGAAAAAAATCAACTTCAACTAGAAAATGACTCTTATTCACTTTTGAACAACTAATACTCTAATAGCATTTTATCATCCTTATGTAATTCACATGTTCCTACATTTAGTATCCAATTTTTTTGTGGCTAACTAAAACTAGTCATATTGCTCACAATCTATATGTTAATGACTGGTACTGTAGGAAAAAAACAAGCCCGTAAAGGAGTCGTCAATCTGTGGCAGCAAGGAAAGCCGATCGGAAAAAAAAAAAAAATTGGGGCTGGCCAGTGAACTACAATATTTGATTAGCGCGGGACAAATCAATAGAATAATTGAAAAAATTGAAAAAAAATTGAAAAAAATAACTATTAAAATAAGCACAAAATTACCGAATTTCAAATCTGATGTTAGATTGTTATTTTTTAATATTTTTTATTTTTTATTTTTTATTTTAATTCAAAAATTCAAAAATTCAAAAATTATTATTATTTTTAAAATTTTAAAATTAATTATATTTTTTTGTATTTAAAAAAAAATATTATTATTATTATAACCACTATTCATCATTGATGATGAACAATGGTCACTACTCATTGAGTTCCATTGAGGGAAGTCTTCAAATTTTGTTACATAAATTTACAAAATAATATACTTCAATGCAATTTTATAAAACAATTAAACCACTTCAAAGTGGTCATATTTATCACAATCTTACTAGCGACATACTACTATATGTAAAGAAATTAAATGAGGACTTTTTCATTCGTTCAATTCTTGCACTTCCACAATTATTTTCCAATACTACATTAGTATTTCACAGTAGCGTACTGTAATCTTACAACCGGCCGGTGTGAACCATTCAAAGATTTTTGCATAGCATAGAAAAAGAAAAGGAATTTTTCATCGTGCATAATTGTCACTCAATCTTCAAGCAATCCCAATCAAGCATACCAAATTTCAGTTTCAAAAAAGCAAAATTCCTATTACTAAGAAAAAAAATAATTAAAATATAGAAATATCTATTTCACAAAATTTGGGCACTGGAAGATTTCTAGATTACGATTTTATTACTTAATGAGATGTTTTTTTAATTTGAAAGATGTGCGTATAGATGTTTCCTACATATCTACACAATTGGATTAAAAAAATTCATTACCAATTGTTCTCAATAAAATATTATGTAAAAACATGAAAATCAACTTTAGAAATTCACCAAAAATGAGATTTTGCTTTTTTGAAATTGAAATTTGGTATGCTTGATTGGGATTATGTGAGGATTGAGTTTTAATTATGTTTACCAAAATATACCAATTATATTGCACATTGTAAAATAAAATGTGAATGGCTCCAATTGTCCGGTTGTAAGATTACAGTACCCAACTGTACATTCACAGTGAACTATAGACTTCACTCTTCTACAATTGCACATGGTACTAACGGCATTAGTAATTTGAAATAAAAACAAAAAATTTATGGTCAAATTTTTTACAAATATTGCATTCCACCCTCCCTAGTACATAGTAACCTAAGCAAGGTTGTCCTACATATAGAGTTCAATGGGTCTAATAAGAGTTGATGGCAATTGTTGGTGCTAATGAAAACATTTGATGTGAAGACAAACAAATTCATGTAAAAATGACAAGAAAGTGGTTTTTGAACAATATGTGGTATTTCTTTGCATAATTGTATTCAAGTGAGTCATTGATCGATTGTATAATAGTCATAAAAGAGTTGTAAAGCAATCTTAGAGCAATTGCTAAATAACTTCTGTAGCATTTCTAAATTGCAATTTGGCAAATTGTATATACTTTGCAATAGGTGCTCAAGAAAATTTGCTTCTAGCTTGAGGATAAGCATTCATAATGCAGTCATTGAATGCAAAAATATGAAGAGCATGACATTTTCATCTTTAAATCATCTTGTATTTTCATCTTGTATTTTTAAGGTGTAAAATACTATTTCGCGTATGTAGGAATGATAACTTGAATCTATTGCCTACATTAACATATTTCTCAACTTGAAATGTGGAAGTTGTCCAATTAGATCTGATTGCACACTGATTGGATACAATATGAGAGATTCTTATGCATAAAAAGAACATGAAAATATGGAGTGCAATTATAGAGGATTGACTTTGACCTTGGGACTTGCCTTCAAATCTAAGAGTTTTGTCAATGTTGGCCTTAGTCCAAGTATCGACTATAAACTCATATTTGTTGATTGGAGAAATACAATATGGAATACATTGAAAAACTTGCATGGCATATTTGGATAAAACTAAAAATAATCTCAAGTTGTTGCAGAGATGAAAAATGTTGCATTTTTTGGTTGTATAAAAATTTTGGGCAAGTAAGTGTGATTAGAGATTTCTATATTTTAGGCTAAAATTTTAATAGAAGGTGGGTGCAAGAAATATATTTCATATGCATTAAATTTCATAACATTTGGAAATATGGTCAAAAATTATAGCCTAGTATGTTCTTTTTTTTTTGTAAATGGGCAGTCCAAGCAAATCAGAAAAAAATATCTTTTTTCAGAAACAAAATTTTGAAATTGGTTTATTAGATCCTTATATGTATATATATAAAGCTTTGAATCATTCCATTTCAATAGTTGAAATGAAAGTTATGAAGAGTTTTAGTTTGAGTGCAGTTATGGAATCTCTACTCTCAAATAAATTTTGAAGTCCATTATTTCACTCAATTTTCAATATTTTGAAAATAAATAAAGCCATTCAATGTAGATTGTTTATTACAACATTCCAACCATTTAGATTGGAATTTTACAAGTCTATTAGAGTTATTAATTCTTTCTACTTACTATTTTATTCAATGATGAATATGAAATTTTTTTGTTTTGAAATTTTTTGTCTGTATTTCTAATTTATTCCTTCAACATATTATGGAGAGCAATAAGTTGTAGAATCTACTGATTTTTGTGTAAAAAGTTTGTAAGATGAAATATAACCATTTGAAAAGAGCTAAAAATGGATTTTTGTCAATTCAAACGCTAGTATCTTTCAATCCACATGGAGGATTTTTTTGAAATTTTTCCTACATATTCTCAAAAGTCACCACTTTTGTGTAAGATTACGATTAAATATGCAAAAAAATCTTTTTTTTCAAGAATTTGGTGAATGTACTAAAAAGAGCAATTTTAAGCATTATTGGTGAAAACATAGTCATAGAGCTTTAGGGGTTACTAATTATATAGATTCAAGGTTTGTGTATTTTTTCTACTTTGGTACATATATTCATTGGCCTATTATTATTGTACCATAATTGGATATTTAAGTTTTTTTGTAAATACATGCAAATAGATAAAATCAACAACTAGATTTCAATACATTATATTATGTCCATCATTTTGATTTATGTACGAATTGATATTGGATCTTTGCCTTGAAAAAATGAATGGCATGATTAACTCAATTATACTATTCAACTAGGATAGACATAAAGTAGTTACAAAGACATCACCAAATTCTTTGGCTTGGTAAAATGAATGCAGTTTTGTTTGAATTGAACCCTTAAAGGTCCATGACTATGTTCTCATTGAAAACACTCAGAAACTGCCATTTTTAGTACAAGTATCCAACTTTTGAAAAAAAAAAATTTTAACACATTTAACCATAGGATATTGTAGTATGCTAACTTGAGAACATGTAAAAAAATTTCAGAAAATTCCACCGTGTGGATTGCAAGATATAAGCATTCAAATCCACTATAACCATTTTTTGTGCCTTGCAAAAAACAAGGCAGCAGCACTTTACAAGCTCACCTTTTGATGAAAAAATGTCCAAAATGATAGTGCTTCTTTGGATTCCTTTTCCTAGACAAGTTGGCTACATGCTTGAAAAATTTCACTTCATTTAGAATTTTACAACATATAGAAAAAAATAGCAAGTAGATAGTAGTAGAGAATGATTCAAAATACAAAATTGTCAAGAATTTAATTATGGAATTGAAAAATGCTAATCCCAATGGTGGCATTGATGCAATAAATAATCTACATCCTAGGATTTTATTTTTTTCAAAAAATATTGAAAAGTAAGTAAGATAAAGGACTTCAAAGTTTGTTTTAGAGTAGATAATCCATAACTGCCCGCAAACTCAAAATCTTCATAGCTTTTGACTCATTGATCAAAATGGGATGATTCAAAGCTTTATACCTTTATATAACTCTAGAAAACAAATTTCAAATTTTTGTTTTTGAAAAAAGTGATTTTTTCTAATCTGCCCGGATTGCCCAATTATGAAAAAAAGTAACATATTAGGCCATAACTTTTGACTTGTATTTCCAAATGTCATGAAATTTGGTGCATATGAAATATATTCCTTGCCCCCACCTTCTATTAAAATTTTAGCCAAAAATATGGAAATCTCTAGTTGTACGTACCTACCCAAAAATTCCATATGGCCAAAAAACGCATGTTGGTCCTTTAGGGGTTAACAATCACAGATCTAGTGTCACTTTCTAATTCTATGAAAGATAAATTGAAAATAGATGATTTTAATACAATGAAAAATTACAAAGAGCCTTATTAATGATAGAGAGAGCTTTTTACTCCAATTCCAATATTTTATTTGTACTTGTCAAATGACCTCCTAAAAAGCACATATATCTCAAAATCAATTGAGCACATCCTACCATTCTATACTAAATGCACCTCTATGGACTTAAATTGGTTCAATTATTGGAAGTAGAAATTAAAAAATCTAGAAGTTAGAAACAGGATTAGAAATTATTGATGAATTTATCTACCTCAAAAAAATGTAACAAAAAAAAATATCTCATTAGCTACCTTGCAAATATATATATATACATTGGATTGAGTCCAAGCCCAAATCGACAATAATGTTTGTTAACTTTTAAACATCTT
This sequence comes from Neckera pumila, assembly GCA_963969595.1. Taxonomy (NCBI): domain Eukaryota; kingdom Viridiplantae; phylum Streptophyta; class Bryopsida; order Hypnales; family Neckeraceae; genus Neckera; species Neckera pumila. Next base: position 17,347,950 of record OZ018409.1, read on the forward strand.
TCTAGGTACTTCACATTGATTTTGTAGTATATTAGATAAACCTTTAACTTTAAGGAGGGCAAATATACCATTGACAGAGGTAAATCTTTCTAAAAATTGCTTCCTAATTCCTTAGCTTCAAAAGCCATTATTTTGGCTTAATTGAACCTAATTGGACTAATTTTTCATTAAACAAATTAAACTTGGTTGCCCTATACTTTGCTACCTTAACGTAGATCTTGACATTATTGGCGAAAGTCAGATTGGGTGAAGTTTGTGATATTCAGAATCTCTAGAGCCAGTAGTGATGTAGATAATCATAAAGATGTCACTTTGGAGTGGCCCTCCAGAGGCCTGGTTCTTTTTCTAATGCTACTTTCACTACTAGAAAACTGTGTCCAGAACAACAGAAAATCAACTGATTTCTGTTGTTTTGTACACTGGAATGTCCGTTTTCACTGATTTTTGAATTTTTTTGTTAATGCAAACAAAACAGCTTCCAATTTTCTGTTGATTTGAATAGTGCAATGACCAAATCAACAACTTTTTGTCGAATTTTAATCTTTTGGGAATCTTTTGGAATCTTTTTGGAATCTTTTGGAATCTTTCAAAATGTTTTTGACACCAAAATTTTGTGCCTTGGGCAATTCGAAGTTCATCACCAAAATTAGAATTTTAAGTATAACGAATTTTATTTTCTGACTTAATCATTCAAAAATTCAGTGTTTTTTCAATTCAGTAGACTTTGGCGGCCATTTTGGCATAGCAAAACAACTTTTTCAAAAAACCTTTCAACTAAGAAAATTTGGGAAATCAAACTAACTTTCACCTCCAAAAATCCGTTTGCAATTTGAAGTCTCCAATCAAATGTTATGGACAGAAATCAGAGAGGATGTTCGAAACATTTTTTTGGATATTTTCGAACATCCTCTCTGATTTTTGTCCATAACTTTTGATTGGAGACTCCAAATTGCAAACGCATTTTTGAAGGTGAAATTTAGTTTGATTTCCCAAATTTTCTTAGTTGAAAGTTTTTTGAAAAAAGTTGTTTTCCTATGTCCAAATGGCCTCCAAAGTCTGCTGATTTTACAAAGAAAATAAAAACTAATGCAAAAACTCTATATATAAATTTCTACTCATGCATAATGCACTTGGTAATGGCCATGGTTCAATGGCTAAGAACCCTGGACCTCAACCATGAGGTCCAAGGTTTGAAGCCCCATGGCTTCACCTGCCCGTGTGGCGGGCTGCCTAGGTGGCTGCCCGGATTTTTCGGGCAGCTTAAAAAAATTAATTTTTAAATTAAAAAAAAAAAAAAAAAAAAACACTTTGGAAAAATGTCCGAAACAACAGAATTTGGACAACAGATTTCAGTGTAATTTTGTCCAGTACAATGCGTCCAAAACAACTGAATGGACAACGCTTTTCTGTTGAAAATCTGTTGTTCTGGACGTAGTTTTTCTAGTAGTGTCTCAGATAACATCAATTCAAGTTATATACTCCAATTCAAAAAATGCAAGCAAGGTGAACATACCCAATACCAACAAAGTAAGAAAATTGACACCACAAATTGCAATTCTGACATTTAGAAACACCAATATACACTGATAGTACACAATGTTGGTTTTGGGTGTACAATTGGTTTTGGATATACTAACAACAATAACCACTAACTCAATAATTAAGATTCAAATGTATACAACTACCAATTGCAATTTTTTTTCCACAATTAAAAAATCTACATTAAGTAACTACACCTAATTGCACACCTTTTCTAAAACAAACCCAAGTGAGATTCTTGCATAAACTATGAATTGGTTTAGTGAGAGCTTTTGAGGTACTTATTTTCAGCACTTTAACCCCTAAGAGCATTTCCACTAGGAGTTTCATTTCCCTAAAAGTTTAGGGAAGAAGACCTGAGATGCAGACAAGGATACAGAAAACTTTTTCACAATCTGTATTCGTAAATTATACAGAATTCTATAAAACTCTGACCGAATCCTGTATCTAGAGGCTCATATAGAGAATTGGCAAGGTCTCATCTGTATAAAGTCAAGGTTGACTGCTTTGAGACTTCAAATTTAGGAATAGAGAATAGATTGGTGGGGATGCTCTAAAGGACCATTGTCGGCTCGGCGGACATTTGGGAATTTGGGCAGGTACCTACGGGTTGAAATTTTGTCGTGATTTTTTGAAATTTTCTTTAAAGATAGAAAAATTGATAAGCTTTGTGGGAATATAGTTTTTTTCACAATCGGTGTCTGGGAAAAAAATTATGACCAAATAAGCTCAAAACAGGGGACGGCGGGGTAGCAAAAAAAAAGGACAAAAATTTGAATTTTTTTTAATATTTTTTTTTCATAGATTATATTTTTGTCTATTTGGAAAGCTTTGATTCATTTCATTTGGATTTGTTATGAGGAAGTTATGGACATTCTTGTTTTTGAAGCAGTTTAGAGCATCTTTTTGAAAAAAATAACTTGTAGGATGCATTTATGAATGCAAATTTTCAAATTTTTCAAATTTTTTTTTGCATGGTTTATACTACTTGCTAGAACAATCTCACCATTGGGATTAGTGCACTTTAATTCCATCTAAAATATAATGAATATTTTGGATTTTCCTTCTATCTCGTAACTACTTCTACTTAACAATTTTTTAAAGAATAATAACTAAGTTTTTTTTATTTTTTATTTTTTTCCTAGACTCTCAACTCAATTCTCCACTACAATCATTTAAAGCTCAAAACTCTGTAGTGCAAAAATCTTAAGTCAAAAATGTGTAAAGTCAAAAAATCTAGTCCCACAATGTGCTGAAAACTTGTTTTTTTCACTTTAAACGCAGATATCTTGCTTTCTATGCGGTCAAAATTTCTGAAATTTTTCCACATACTCTCATACTAGTTAGGTGTAAGATCCTACGGTTAGATGTGAAAAAAAAAACATTTTTCAATTTTTTTTACTTTTTGCTTTAGAAATGGCAATTTTGAGTGTTTTTTAGCCAAAAAAAAGGGCCTCGGTTAAAATTCATAATTTATTCATACAAGGTGTAAATCATGTATAAAAAAGAAATTTAAAATACTCTTTTGACTTCCAACACAATTCAACAAAAAATTAGGCAATTCCATAGGTGTGAACAACACTCAATTGGCTTATTCGAAAGCAAATAGGTGTAGTTACCTTGTGTGAATAAAAATCTTTGTAATGTGAAACTATTGCAACTGAACCGATAATTAAAACCCACAAATATATATTTGTGTGAATATTGACACCGTCTGCGGTCCAGTAATATTGAACCGCATAGCAATAATAATTCCAAAGTCTTTCTACCAGAGAAAAACAGTCTCCGCTCTCCGTCGTATCTGACCATTGATAAGAGCACTCGCAGACTCTTCACGTGGCAGCCGACGGATGAAGAATTGAGCCCAAACCGCTTCGGATGGATCGCGGATGAATATGCGGCACCCCAGGAGTGGCCTGCATGCCTTTCCCACCCAGTGCACGGCGCTGCGCTCGTCCTTCAAATCTACGGAGATGGGGCCGTGACTTGGTGCAGCTTGCCTACTTCCACGTGGCACCCCCAGTCCCAGGAATTCGACACCTCAACACCACCTTTTGCCTCTCCTCCTTTGTATATATACAACACCCATCCCCACATTATCACATCGCTACTTTCTAAACAATATTTCTATCACAGAGATCCTTTGATTTTTTGCTATTCGATTTTAGTTGCTGTATATTTGAGCTTGGTGACTGCAGTTGTTGAGTGAGTTAGCCTGTTTTTGAGAAATTCGATCGAGATGGCAACTTCAAGCATGTTGAGCAGGAGCTGTGTCCAGACGGTGGCTGGGCTTCCGTCGCTGGGAACTTCTTTCAAGGGGAGGTCGACGAGCAGCAGCCCGTTTTTGGCGACCAGGCTCTCGCAGGTGCAGCGACGCAGTTTGGTGGTTTCTGCCGAGCAGGACAAGAGTCCACTTGTAAGTCTTAGACCCCCACATTGGCATGCAGTTAATGTCGAACGATCTTTGCAGTTTGCATGTATGTTTGATTTAAGATTAATTTGCAGTGATCGAATGGCACAAATTTCAGTGATACTGCTTTTTAGAAGTTTGGGTTCGAAACAGTAAACATTTCGTTTTTGTGGGTTTTCTGAAGATGTAAGCATGCATCTGAACTTTCGTTTGTCGAACTCTGTTAGACGTTGTAGTTACATTTTTTGTGCATTTTTGGGTTCGAGTTTTAACCCATAGAAATCACATTTCAATCGCTTCAGTTTGAAATGACTTTAAAAGATAAGTAATTATGAATCTCTCTTTGATCCCTTGTTCGCGAAATTTTCAAGGCTTGAGATCGTGATCCGGCTATGGCGAAAAAATCGTTAGTTGACCTACCTTGTTCCTGTATGCAGTCCGGAACAAAGGTTGATCCTGAGAATAAGGCCGACCCCCTCCGCCTCTTCAAGGGCTCTCCCGTGGAGAAATTCTACCGTCCCGAGGAGGAGCGGCGCCCAGAAGATGGTAATACCGACCCGAAATCCTTGATGAAGTTCGATGGCCCAGCTCCCGAGACTATCAACTCCCGCTTAGCTATGCTCGGCATCACCTGGGCGTTCGTCGCTGAAATCCTCACTGGCCAGAGCGTGTGGGAGCAAGTTACTGAGGGCAAGGGTTTGATTTACTTCTTGTTCGTGGCTCCGATTGTTATTGGTGCGACGCTCATTCCGATGTTTAACAAGGAGAGTCCCGATAGTCGGAAGAGTGGGCCGTTTGATGCTAAGACGGAGAGGTGGAATGGTAGAGCGGCCATGATTGGGTTGGTGGCGTTGTTGGTGACCGAGAACATCTACTTGAAGGGACCGTTGTTCGGGTTCATCCACAGCTCATTGAACATGTAAATTCGGAAATGGAGAAACATGAGCTACTGTCAGCTTGGCGAATTTTTATGTATATTTTGCAGTGATAGTGTTTTTGAGTGTACACTACGTTCAGCGGGGAGGATTTGATTTTGTAGTAACCGGTGTGGAAGAGATGTATGTGCCTGACATTGGGTGCAATGTCTACTTGCACACACCTGTAGTGATGTATCATTTATAACAAATATATTGAGTTTTTTTTTCAGTTATATGTATGTTTACACTTTTGTTGTTCAAAGTTAGTTCGGATGATTCGAAAATTCTACATCAATGAATCCTGTGAAATGACCACCTGGAGGTACGCTGAATGGCTGTTAAGTGGAATGGAATAGTGGTATTGTATCATTGGATATTCTGTACAGAATGTTGTTCACAGTCATTCTCAAGGCATGTAGATTTAAGCAAAGGAAATATGCATATATTTAAATGTTCAAAATTTTATAACTTAAGAACATGTTCATGTGGAAAAAAAATTTAAATTTTTTGTGGAAGTGTCAAGTTCCTGAACTGGTTCCATTGAAGATACTAAACTTTGAGAAGACGACTATTTTATGCGCAGTTTGGAAAGAGAGTAGCAAAGAACATATCAAAAATGGCTTATGCACTGATATTTCCTTTCTATAGACGTTCTTGAAGTTTACATGAACTGTGAAAGGATGGATTAGTGACCACTTATTTCGAACTGCTCTACCTGTTCCGGATCACTTTGTTTGCTACCGTTTTGCAATTAAATATGAAAAAAACAATTTATTTTGTTTTTCAAATATAAAATCATTTATCTAAAACAAGGTAAAAAGATTTCGAATTTTTTGGGGAAAATCTGAGATTCCTGTAATTTTCATAAAAAAATAATGAGCAAAATTCATATCAAACTAGAGTGCCCTGTCCTGTTGCAGTCAAAATGAAAGTAAAAGTTTTTTTCAACTTTTTCATTCATAAAAACTTTGAAAATCAATCACTTTCACACCATAGGTGCAAACACCACAAAACCAACCCTTGCAACCCTCTCGCCAAGGGCTTTCCGACAATACTAAGAATGTGGCCATGGATCATACAGTCCAAGAGATTTCAATGTAACAAACAAACAAAACAAAACAAACATCTTGTCTGAAGGGTATAGATACATTAAATGCCCAAAAGATCTAAAATTTTCAAATAGATGTATACTATAGTGTATAACATCATTGTATAAACCAAAGTTACCATCTCACTTTAAAATTAGAAAATCAATAAAAAAAAAATGGTTATAGATCCAAAGTTCATATTGCTATAAAAGTGATTACAAAAAACATTTGTATTATTTGCTGCATTTTTTATCTTCAGATATTTAGTACTTTTTGTATTACCAATCGCTTTTAGTATTATTTGAGGGATGGAACATGAAATCTGAACAATCAATTGGATTTCAAATCTATTTTTTTGACAATATGTGATGTTCATCATTGCATAGCAAGGATGGATGGCGATACTTAATTCACCATAAAAAATAGTCCAAACTGACAGATTGGAGGCGCTACGGGTCTACACTAGTACTACTGAGTCTTTCTATACACCTTGAAATACTATTTAAACCACATGCTAAGATTTATGTTAGAAAATGAGACTTCTACATTTATATTTTTTTAAATTAGAATATGCACTTGAAAAGTGTATTTTAAAAGTAGCCCTTGTTGCCAACTAAGAGCAAAGAAGGAAGATCAAAGCCAGAACTAAAAAACCTTTTTTAATTCAACATAAATTCCACGTGAAGATAACACACTCTAGGCCAATGCAAAACACACTTGGAAAATGTTTTTGGAAATCCCTCTCTTGAGAAGGTGTATTTCTATTAGAAAAGCTAGCCTACAGAACCTTGATGACATAACTCTTTAAAAAAAGGTGCTTGATATTACTAAAACCCACCCACATCGTTTATGTCACATTTAAAATTCAATCTCACCTATTGATTTAATTTTTAAAGATTAAATTGAAACCATTCAAACACATTTTTTGTTGCTATAGGAAGCTTACTTCTAAATTTTATGTTCATTTAATCATTTTTGCAGTATTTATAGTACAAAACAACTTCCGCATTGAATGTACGATGCAAAGTAGGACAAGTGTTTCTTGCAATCATCCATGTAGAATGGTAGGATGTACTCAATTGATTATAAGATACATATACTTTGACTTCTTAGGAGGTCACTAGACAAGCACAAATAAAACACTAGAATTGGAGTAAACGTCTTAGTCTCTATATGATTATTAAGATCCTTTAGAATTTGTCATAGTTCTAAAATCATCTATTTGTCAATGTATTTTTCATGGAATTTAAAAATTACACTAGCCCTTGATTGTTGAATTCAAACAAATATGCATGCATTTTAGCAAATCTAAGAATTCGGCAGTGCCCTTATAATTAGTGTATGTCTACCCATCCTAGTTGAGTAATATGATTGAACTTTTGGTGCCACTTGTTTTTTTAGGCAAAGATCCAATATCAATTTGTACATAAACAAAAACAATGGACATAATATACACATTCAAATCTTGTAATTGAGTTTTAAATATTTACATGTATCCACAAATAAACTTACATCCAATTATATAAAATAATAATAGAATAATAAATATATGTACCAAATCAAAAAAAATACGCAGACCCTAAACCTATACAAACAATCTAATCTATTTACACAAATAATGCCTCTTGTATGTACCAATGACTAACTTCAAGGAAAATAATTCCATGAGGACTTTTTTATGACATCACAAATTTGTCTATTTGAAAGATACTTGACCAATTGTTTGTCCCTCCACTTGTTCTTGACGGAGATGTTCAAGGTGTGTAATTTTCAAGCTTTGCGCTAGGTTGCCTTAGGTGTGTCGTGTCAGTCCAGCTGCAGCCCTTGAAGGCCGTATGTTTCAAAACAAGAAATACACTTGACTATTCACAATTGAGCCTTTGGAATTGCCAACAAAGGTTCAGCTCGAGTGCTCATCACTCCTGCAGCTTTGGTCATGTCGAGGTCCTCGGGTTGCAAGCCATTTGGAAGAGACCACTCAGAAGATTGCAGCAAAGTTGCAAGCAGAATGTGAACCATGGCACTTCCGAGGACTTGTCTGGGACATCCTCGTCGCCCCGTTCCGAATGGCAGCAATTCGAAATGCTTCCCATTTGCATCCATGTTGGCATGTGGCATTCCATCCATAAATCTCTCGGGCTTAAATACCAAAGGGTCGTCCCAGATGCTCGGATCCCAAGTTATAGCCCTGATATTCACAAAAACTGTCGTTCCAGCTGGTATGTCATATCCAAAGACGTTACAGGTATCTATGCTCAAGTGAGGAATTAGCATCGGAGCTATCGGGTGAAGTCGGATTTTGCTTATATAGTTCAACACTTGAACATGAAAAGGTTCAGGTGGTAAAAATAATGTAAAAATAAAATGATAATTGTTGAATTATCATTCCAATGATCATTAGAGAAAATTTCAGGCCTCCGGAGGGCTGCTCCACAGCCCTCCGAGGTACCCTAAAATTTACTTTTTTTTTGCTCAAAGATAAGTTTTTCTCCTATTTCCGCACAATAGTTTATGCTATGACAGTGGCGCAAGAACCAAAATTTGTGAACTAAAAATTAATAAATAAATAATTTGAGAATTTAAAAATAAAATAAAATAAAAAATAAATAAATTCTGCAAAATGTGATTGCCCCGCCGAGCAGTTAGCCACTCTGATTGCTCACCGCAGCAGTCAGTTGGAGTGACAGATCCAGCTTTTTAATAGCTTGGTTTGTCACTCCGGAGCAGCCCTTCGGAGGGCTGATATTTCTTCTAATGGTATGTCTTGCCATATTTTAGTACATGATATTTATGCCTTGCAAAAATTGAGCTTATGTCATAACAATACAAAAAGCGTTTGTTGAGCATTGTCTTAATCCCTAAGTGCAAATTGAATGTAATACTAGAAGAAGCCTAGATGATTTTGCTTTACAGTATTCTACAAAGTTTGCTAAGGAAGTTTGATATTAATCCCTAAATGCCGAAGGCACTATATTTTGGTGTCGATTAAACTTTGAAGTAAAATAAAATCTTACCAAAACTTTTGGTACTTTTGTTTTTAATTAAATATCCTTTGAAGTTTACTTCAAGCGTCAAATATCCAAATTAGAAAAAAATTGTTTGTGATTTTCCTATTGAATGTTTTGTACTCCCTCTATCCCACTAAAAGCCTCCAAAAAGATTCCACGTGGAGGATTAACCACATTTTTAGTCTTTCTAATAGGGATGCATGCTTTCAAAAACTAGCAATCCATCCTTTAGATCTTTGCAAAATCTCCAACTTAGGCACCATCATTTAGGCACCCAAAATCCATGCGGAAAGTACCATTTTTGACAAAATTTGTAAACGTTGCCATCTCCATCATTCTTGATGATTTAAATGTTGGTAGCAACATTGGGATTCTAGAAACATTTACTGCAACCTAAATACCCACAACAAAGATCCCTACACCACTTCAAGCAATTCTTCAAAGTGTCGAATTGGTCACCAAATCCATTGTCAATATTACTATCTAAGGAAGTACAACGAGTCTAAAGTGTCTCATATGGGTAAGGCCAAAATTTTTTGGCAAATAATGCTTCCTAATCACTTGACTTGCCCCCACGAGGTTGTTCAGCATGGCCAACTCTTACCCAACAATCAAAATCTAAAAATGGAGCTTTTTAGTGGGACAGAAATTGTACTTGATTTGGAGGTTTTTAGTGGGACAAAGGGAGTATAAGGGTGTCCATTGTAAATCTTGATTTTTCAGTGTCAAAGGCTCATAGAGATGAGGCTAAAATATATTGGATTTTAAGGAAAAAATCACATTAAAAATTCATTTACAAAAATTGCAAAGTAGATTTTGAAAACTTGTAAGTTTATTATGTTTACATATGTTATGTCCTTTAGATTCATAATTTTTTCATAACCTCAATATTAGACTTCACATGTAAAAAGTGGATTAAAAGACCACAAATCACTTTCTCAATTCTAACATCCTTTTGAATAAACACTATAATCTTTCAATTCAATAAGTGATATTAATCTCAGTTTTTTTCCTCTATTATTTATAACACATCTAATTTGAATTCATATGGTTATATAATTTTTTTTAAATTGATGAAACTAATCAAAACTTGGGTTTTTTGTTTAGTTTTGAGCAAACTCCAAAAAGCTTCAAAAAGGTCTTGAGTACAGTTGATAACCAAACAGAACTATTTGTTTATGATTTTTGTGTGAATGTTTGGAGTATTTTACCACATTTTGATAGGCTGTTTGTTTTCCAATTGGATGTTTTGGGAGAGTTAATTTGCCATTTGGAGTCGATTTGATGGGTGTCAAGGCTAAGTGTTGGTTGGTATGATTTCGAATGAGCAGGTGTTTTTGTTTAATTGATAAGCTGGAAGTGACCTGATTGAATCCAATTTGGAGAGAGTATCAAGTCTGGAATTATAGTTGGGTTTTTCCAAATTGGTAGGTTGCTGACAAAAGAAGGATGAATGTGTTTAGGTATGATGTTGGAGTTTTGAGTTAAGTTGCAGTTAGTTTGTCTTTACCAATTTAATAACTGTCAGTTTGTGGTTCTTATTAAGACAGTGTTAATTTCTCATTTGTGTCATCCACTGTTGAGCAAATGCCAGTGTGCGTCCCAACCGGTCAAACTAAATTTTCTATGTTTTTATGTCTTTGTGTTTTTGTGTGTTTCTATTTGGTGTGCATGTGCTTGTCAAAATGAAGAGCCTGGTCATGAGAAACATGAGTGTGCGTGCAGTATTACGAGGGAGATCTGGCTAGTTAATTAAGTGTCATTAGATGATATTTGGGGGTCTTGGAGGGTCGTTTCAGGCCTGTTCCCTGATCTGCCCAGATTCAGTGAACGTCGGTACGGGTGTGTCAGAATTTTTTTTTTTCAAAATAAATAAATAAATAATTTTTTTTTACCAAAATATCATTTTAAGCAATTTTTATTTATTTATTTATTTTCAAAAAATGACGTGGCAGTCGCTTGACCACGTCAGCCAGCTGCTGCTGCTGCGTTCCTGCAGTCTGGGAATGCAACAGAGAGCAGGGGAACTCGGAGCCCTCCAAGACCTTCAAATCTCATCTAATGGTTTGAGTGTATGTGTGTCCTAATTGGAATGGAGAGCAAATTGGAGAGAGTTGAGTCCCACAAAAGTGGGCCAAATTGGAGTGTATGAGCGGAAGTTATGAAGATATTCTAGGAACTAATTGGAAGAGATTGTCAGTGTATATGATGCGGTGGAGATGCAGTGTTTAACCTGTAAAGGACCAACATGCGTTTTGGGGCCATATAGAAGTTTTGGGCAGGTACGTGTGACTAGAGATATCCACATTTGAGGCTGAAATTTTAATAGAAGGTGAGGACGAGGAATATCTTCATGTGTACCAAGTTTCATGACATTTCAAATACGAGTCAAAAGTTGTGACCTAATATGTTACTTTTTTTCGTAATTGGGCAGTTTGGGCAGATAAAAAAAAATCATTTTTTCCAAAATTAAAAAAAAAATTGGTTCTCTACATTTATACATACTTAAAAAAGCTTTAAATCATTCCATTTCAATCAATGAGTCAAAAGTTATGAGGGTTTTTGGTTTGCGGGCAGTTATGGATTGTCTACTCTAAAAAAAACTGTAAAGTCGTTTATTTAACTCAATTTTCAATATTTTTGGAAAAAAACAACCTAGGATGTAGATTGATTATTACAACATTACAACCGCTGGTATTGGCATTTTTAATTTCCATAATTAAATTTTTAACAATTTATTATTTTGAATCATTTTCTACTTCTTTCTACTTACTATTTTTTTCCTATATGTTGTACAATTCCAAATGATGTGAAATTTTTCAAGCATATACACAACTTGTTTAGAAAACTGAATTCAAAGAAGCACCACCTTTATCAGCATTTTTTCATTGAAAAGTGAGCTTGCAAAGTGTAGCTGCCCGATTTTTCGCAGGATTGAAAAAATGGTTTTCAAGACTTTGAATGCTTATATCATATGATCCACACGGTGGAATTTTCTGAAATTTTTACCACATATCTTTAAAATATCATACTAAAAGATCCTACGGTTACATGTGTCAAAAATTGTTTTTTCCAAAAATTTGGTAGTTGTATTAGAAACGGCAATTTTGGAGCGTTTTTGGTGATTACATAGTCATGAAACTTTAGGGGTTAAGTTGGTGACGTTATGCAGAATGTTCAAGAATCTACGAAGTTGGTGGAGAGAAGTTACTAAGTGCTAGTGTGGTGGAATGTGGAATTCCAAATCGGAGGTGATACAATAGGATCAATGAAGTTTAGTAGTGTAGTGTTGGAGTGTATCCAATTAGATTTGGAAAAACATAAAAATTGTAAACGGTGATATAGTCACTAATGTGGATTAATATAAAAAATCTTCAAATTAGATGGAGTGTGTGAATGTGAGTGATTGAAACTCAAATGTGTGGATGTGTATTCCATGAATCAAATTAGTGAATTGCTGTATATTATTAAATAGTTATCAAATGGGAAGCAATTAGGCCGAGTTAGTATGGAGTCGATTCTAGTCTATGAGATTAAAATTGAAAATCAAGGATTATTGTGTATGTAGCGATGGTTGCTGGATGAATGGTCCAAAGTTGAGCTTTGATAGCTGAGAGACATATTCGAGTTAATTGCTAATCAAGTTGTTATATGTGTATCTTGAGGAAGTCAAAATTGAGTAGTTATATTTAACTATATTTGTCCAAGTTGGTCTATGAGCTTGTAAATATCATCAGTTAATTTGGAAGAAAATTTATCAAGTGCATGCAAGTTAATTTATTAAAGTTTGATTGAGGAAGTTATATTATTGGAATGTGGAGTGGTGCAAAGAGCAAAAAATTGAGTCCATAGTCACTACAAGAGAATGGGGTGTTTTAAGTGAATTTTTAAGTATAGTCCTAGACATAAGGTTTTAAGTAATTACCTTTTAAGGCAATTTTCAGCAAAATATTACTAAAAACACATGTCTTTCTAGTAAAATTTTGCTAAAAATTGCCTTAAAGGTCATATTTAAAAACCTGTGTCTAGGACTATATTTAAAAACTCACTTAAAACACCCCATTCTCTTGTAGTGAGTGGACATGTATGATGATACTAAATTATAACAGTTCTATGTGGTGTGTAAGTAAAGCTTGAAAATTATCTTTGAAGCAGCTCCTAGCTGGATTAATTTAGAGTGAATATTTGGCATCCTTCTGAGTGTGTTTGCATGGGTGTTAATTGATGAGATAATAGTGCCTAATTGGGAAATGGATAAAGAAGGAAAGTCAAAAGAAGAATTTCAAATTAGAAGGCAAAAGATGTCAATATTGTAGCTATCAAGATATGAAGCTAAGATGTGGAGCAAGAAATGAAGAAATCAAATTGGTGAAAGTAGATTCTGTGATTCCCACGGAAGGAGACAAGGATATGTGCAGGGTGATCAAGTCCTAATTGGAAGTTCAAGAGATCCATTGGCTATGCCTGAGAAGTCTCAATTTGGAAGAAAGATAGGAGATAAAGGGCTCAAGTGCAAAAGATTAAATATAAACCAATTTGGAAGATCTCTTACCTTTGTGGTTTTTAAGAGAGGAATGGAAGTGAATTAGTAATTAGATGGAAATGTGAGGATTTGATATTATGTTAGTTGGAAATATGTTTCCTTCTTGGTGTTTATTTCTTAGTTGGTTATTCTTGGTCGTTGTAGAAGCATCCCTATTCAAATTGCCTCCTTTGCAACGAACTTATACTATAACCTTAGTTTTTCTAAATAGATCCTAAGCTTATCTACAAGTATTTAGGGGTTAACTATCCAAAATACTAATTTGTGCCTTGGCAATTGTAAGAAACACTTGTATTGGGTGATTGCAAGAAACTATTATACTAATTGTTGTATTTTTTATTCTCAAATTTTTAGTCACTTTAGTACCATCGGGCCCATTGAACATGAAATTTGAAAAGTCAATTGGATTTTTGATATATTATTCAATTTGACAATACATGATTCATCATTGGATGGCAAGGATGGATGGTGATACTTAATTTGTCCTAAAAGTTGTCTACATTGGTAGATTGGAGGTGCTACAAGCTCCTACAAGTACTATTGAATCTTTGTATGTACCTTGGAATACTATTTTGAGCCTCAGGATCCAATTTACGCTAGAAAATGAGACTTCTACATTTCTATTTTGTAAAATTAGAAATTGCACTTGAAAAATAATTTTAAAAGTACCAATTGTTGCCAACTAAGAGCAAAGAATAGAAATCAAAGCCAAAATTAAAAAACATTTTTAATTCAACATGAATTAATTCCACCTAAATATAGCACACTTTAGGTCAATGCCAAACACACTTGGAATATGTTTTCAGAAATCCCTCTTTTGACAATGTGTATTTTTATTAGAAGAGATAGCCTACCCAATTTGACAATGTGACTCTTCAAAAGAGGTACTCAATAGTATTCAAAAGACCAATTCCTTTTCTCTGCCTAAGAACACTTAAAGCTAACATTTCTACAGCAAAGAGTAAAAAATTTTGAATTTTTTTGTTTTGCAAATCTAACCATAGGATCTTACACCTAACTAGTATGAAAATGCGTGGAAGAAATTTCAGAAATTTTGACCGCGCAGATTGCAAGATATTTGCATTTAAAGTGAAAAAAACAAGTTTTTCATAACATTGTGGGACTACATTATTTGACTTTGAGCCTTTTTAGCCTTGATTTTTTGCACTGCAAAGTTTTGAGCTTTAAATCTTATAGGAAGAAAAAGATTAAAAAAAAATTAACTTTTATTCTTTAAAAATTATTAAGTAGAAATAGGTATGAAATATAAAATAGAAGGAAATCTAAGTTATTTTTATCTTTCAAATGGAATAAGATTCACTAATTGGGTTGTTGCAAGAAACATTTGTCCCTTTTTTTGTCCCCTTGACCTTAGACAAGTTGTTTTTTGCTCATAACTTTTGCGTCTTATGTCCATTTTCTATGAAATTTGAAATAAAGGTACATGTGTTAGATTCAAATATTGGATTATTTTTTAAAATTTCTTAAATTAGCTTATAATTTTTAACCAGATCCCAATTGGATATCTAGCATGGCCATTTTGGGAGGTTGAATAATATTTTTGATTAAAAAATGAAAATTTGAAGGTGAAAATTGGGACACAAAAACTTTTCAATAAACTATACAAGCCTACGAGAGATTTTCTAAAAATAATAAATTTTCTACCTTCCACATGTGCTCAAATTGCACTACTTTGTAAACGTGCAAAGAATACAAATTTTTCCTGAAGATGAAAATGGTTGAGAAGAAGCATCTTCAAGTTATAAAAATTATTTTTTTGGAGGAATTTTACTATTATCTAAAAATAAAATCCCAAAGTGTTTGTTTTCTTGCATTTTGACCATGCAAAATTTTTAGAGATAAATTTTTCTAGGTTCGAAATTTTCACACATACTTTTTTGAATGTTTATAAATTATCCATATTCTATCTTATTTTTAAAAAAATTATTCAAAAGTCATAGTAATTGAATACTATGGCCTTTAATTTGAGCCAAAACCAACAAGTGTTTCTTACAACTACCCAATTTCTTCCAATGGTGAGATTTTTCTCACAAGCAAATTAAACTATGTAGAATTTTTTTTTTAAATTGTATAAATTGCATTCAAAAATGAATCCTACAAGTTATTTTTTCAAAAAAATGCTCTAATTGCTTGAAAAACAAAGTTGTCCATAGTTTTCTCATAACAAATCCAAATGGAATGAATCAAAGCTTTCCATGTAGAAAAAAATATAATCTATAAGAGAGAGAAAATTTAATTTAAACTTTTGAAATTTTTTTTGCTGCCTTCTTTCCTATGTTTTGAGCTTATTTGGGCATAACTTTTATTCCCGCATACTGATTGAAAAAAATTATATATTCCCACAAAGTTAATCAATTTTTCTGTCTTCAAAAACATTTCAACAAATATTGAGACGGTAGGTACATGCTTGAAATCCTACTTGTCTCCCAAAGGAACCATTAGAGAAAAATTCAATCCATTACAGGGCTGTCCAAAGTTGACATGCCATGCTATTCTTTGCATGGCATGTCAACTTTGAAATTGCTCTTGGTGAGCAGTCAGAGTCTTTGACTGCTTGCTGGAGCAGGCAAGTCTCGCAGAATTTTATTTTATTTTTTTAATATTTTCTTAAGATTAAATTTTTATTTTTTAAAATTTTTTTAATAATTTTTTATTTGGAATTTTTGGTTCCTGCGCCACTGCTGCTGTAGTTTCAGTAGGGTGGAAATAGGGAAAAAACAATTTTTTTAGCAAAATAAAAGCAAATTTCAAGGTACCTCGGAGGGCTGTGGAGTAGCCTTCCGAAGGCTTGAAATTTCCTCTAATGAATGGTTCTTTAGGGAAAAAACCATCAAGACCATTTGTATGGCATATATTTGAAATTCAATCTCACCTATTGACTTAATTTTGAAAAAATTGAAAAAATTCTTGAAGTACATTTTCTATTGCTATAGGAAGCTTATTTTTGAATTTCATGTTTATTCAATCATTTTTGCAATACTTATGGCACAAAACAACTTCTGCATCGAATGTGTGACACAAAATAGGATAGGTAATTCTTGCAATCACCCATAAAGTATTGAAATTTAAGATTTTTTCAAATTTTTCAATTAGCGTAGGAACTGCACTTGATAAGCCTCATCTCATTAGTTGGATTCACAGTCTAAAAATACCATTTTTATAGCTAAAATTCACATTAAGAGTGATTAGCAAGAATTGACCAAACTACATTATAAGGTTAATTTGTGGATTAAGGATCCTCTTATTTAGAAAAGTCAATAATATCATAGTGAAGGGGTTTGCAATACTATTCACTAAAAATGTACTCAAGCAACTTCCAAACCGAATTGGATGAAAAAAACCTTTTTCCATCTTTTAGGCTTAGATGAAGTTTTTAAAGGATGTTTTATGTCTTTAGCAACATTTCAGGGTAAAGTTTAGTTTCATCAATCTAGAATTTTTAAATGTAAACGTGATAAGTTACAATACCATGATACAAATTTATATGTATACAATGAACAAATACGTAACTAGTTTGGAATTTAACTAAGGAAGGACGTGACCTTCAAGGTAATCACCAAAATACTCCCGATTATTGAACCAGCAAGTGCATATTTTATTTCTACAATTAACAATGAAGTTATCCACTTTTAGGTCTGCAGCAACATTAAGGTAGAGCCACCCATAACCGACCAAATAAGGAATTCCAACATGCTATGGAGTGGTGAAGGCAAAACCAATATATTTTTCAGAGGTACATTGATAGAAATGACAAGGATTGCAAAAATTTGGTAATTTTATCTCTTGAATTGAAACTACTATGACTTTTGGGAGGCAAAATGTGTTCCGGACCCATGGCCAATGTCTAGACTCTTCCAGTTCTGATCTTTCAATAACCTTTTTCCTAATCATTATGTCCTACTTTCTTTCTCACAACTTGGAACATGTATCATGTATTTATTAGTTCCAATTAGCTTCATCCTTGAAAAGGAAAAAAAAACATATTCTAAGCTTGGTAAAAAATACGTGCACCTATAGGTCGAGAATGGGTCACTGGTCGAGGATGGGTGGCTCTACCTTACATAGAATGTAATGACTAAATGGCATGGAGAAGAGGACAATTGACATGTGGAAGGTTAGGATGTCTTTAGTCGCAACGTTTCATGTGATTTCAAGCGGGTCTGGTTGGCCAAGAGTTAAATCTTTCAACCTCTCAATTCAGCTGCTCTTCGAGAAAAACATACATTCCTTTGGAGATGGATCAAATCTCTTGCGATTTTTATGCAGTTTGCAGTGAGAATGCAATTCCCTGTTCTGCTCCTAATATACAATTTCTGCACACCAGGGCGAGCTCAATCTTTGGCTTGGTCATGATCGATGGAGCAAGGATGCAACGAGGCTAAGCTGTAGTCACTACACAGCCACAGTCGAACAATATCAGATAATTATACTTGGAATTTTTGGAACGATCTAGCTAGCAATGGGTAACTGCAGCGCCTCGCTCCATCTCTCTGCTAAACTGGCATATTTCAAAGCGCTGAATTGTGGCATTCAAGTGCAAAGTGCTCTAAAGAATTAGGAGCGACATAGTTTTCAGACGGCTATCCAGAAAAGCACCAATTTCTACAAATTTTGCCATTTTCACCCACATGAAGAATTGAAGAATATTTCTCCGCGTGGGGAGAGCAACGCAGTACACAAGTTACTGCACAAATCTTTCGCAAAGCTGTGTGAAGACAGGCCTTGAAAATAAGAATCAGGAGCATTAATATCGAAGCTCTTGCCTGGTCACTGATCATGTACTTCCGCACAAGAGAAGACGATGCATGGCGATATCAGACCACGAGTTCACAATATGGGCAATTTTACAAAGCTATTGATCGCGAGGTAACTCAATTGCAGTGTCTGCAGATTGCACCACAAAAGCATTAGAAGGGAGCATTACCGAATGTTCCTAATGCATTCAGATGCCTATGCTCTCTGAATGCACTGTCTAGAGTCAAAACCAGACAGAGCAGGATTTTGAAGCTAACGGACTGAGGTCTCAATGGTTGAGGGGGATTTGCTTGCCCCTCTTCATTTACTTATGATTCTCCAAAGGTGTACAGTACAACTAATAAGATTCACGTGCACAAATGCATCCGCCAGGTCAAAGTGTGGTATTAAATTATTATGTCTATAACTGAGAGTGTTATGAATTTATGATCAATTAGCTTTTACTAAAAATCAGTGGTTGAAATTTTGAGGATACTCAGCACAAACACGACTTGTTCTTGACGATTTTACAGTTGCACGATTTTACAGTTACAGATTTTGGCAGTGGCACAACATTATTCAGCAAAGGTAAGACATTCCCCGCATTAAATGGCTAGAGGGAAATATTCTACAGTTTACTTAAAGCCTTACGCAAATAAAGACTACCAAGCTATCTATAGTATTTACCAACGAGACCCCATCTGCAGGGGTTAATATCTATACCTTTTGTTTGTTTGTTTGTTTGTTTGTTTGTTTGTTTGTTTGTTTGTTTGTTTGTTTGTTTGTTTGTTTGTTTGTTTGTTTGTTTGTTTGTTTGTTTGTTTGTTTGTTTGTTTGTTTGTTTGTTTGTTTGTTTGTTTGTTTGTTTGTTTGTTTGTTTGTTTGTTTGTTTGTTTGTTTGTTTGTTTGTTTGTTTGTTTGTTTGTTTGTTTGTTTGTTTGTTTGTTTGTTTGTTTGTTTGTTTGTTTGTTTGTTTGTTTGTTTGTTTGTTTGTTTGTTTGTTTGTTTGTTTGTTTGTTTGTTTGTTTGTTTGTTTGTTTGTTTGTTTGTTTGTTTGTTACGTTGAGATCTCCCGGACCGTGCATCCCCCGGCCGCGTGCTTGGTACCATCGGAAAGGGCTCAGCGAGGAGGGGTGTACGGGCTTGGTTTTGTGGCGTTTGGAGCGGTGGTGCAAAAGTTATTGAATTTCAAAGTATTTATTGATTAAAAAATTAGAAAATTACTTTTACTTTGATTTTGGTGGCGTTCTTGCTACTGAGAGTGGAACCGAGAGTTAGAAAATTGCTTTTACTTTGATTTTGGTGGCGTTCTTGCTTCTGGGAGTGGAACTGGGAGTGGAACCAAGAGTTAGAAAATTACTTTTGCTTTGATTTTGGTGGCGTTCTTGCTTCTAGGAGTGGAACTAGGAGTGGAACCAAGAGTTAGAAAATTACTTTTCCTTTGATTTTAGTTGTGGCAACGACACAGGGCACACTAGTTCCTATGAAGTTTAACACGTCATTTGCATTGACATTGTATCTAATGATGACAATTTAACAGAGGTTATAAAAACTTATTTGTAGGTACCACACTCAGTACGAACTTGCAAGTAATTTTGCAAATTCCAGAGTTCTTCCAAGGTTTAATTACAACAGAGAAGTGGGCTGTGCAGAATCAGAGGTACAAGAGGCAACATGCAGATTGCGACATGCAAGAAGCGCAACTGAGGGAGGAGCTTCATGAAGCGAAGGCATGCTTGGAAATGGTCAATCAAGGAGGCCCACCGGCCAACCAGTGGCCTTACGGTCCAAGAGGTGAGAGCAATTGAAGCTGATAATAAGCTTCAATAACGATGAGGCATTGCAAACAAGACATGGAGTGACTGATTTATGTGTGCAAGTGTGCAATTTCAACTACAAGATTCTCTTTACTTTCAGCATTGTGCAAATTCTAAGCCCCAAATGTCTATAAAAAAATGTTAAGCTCGCATGTAAAGTTTTCAAATCTCATTTGAGGATCACTTCTCCATTTTAATGTCCGTGCCTTGAAGGTCCCTGCAAGAATCGATACAACTTGAACTCGTTGGAGGCTTGGAACTGTGGACAAAATCCCGAGCCTGAGTTTCTCGAGGACCACGTCAATTGCTACCATCCTCGAGTCGTACTGAAACCCCTAACTCCCAAGATCACCTTCGGCTATTCAAGCAAGGATGGGTGAGCAATTGCACTGTCTATCACATTCTGTGCGTTTAAATCCGTGATTAGGGTTTACGTTAGAATTTAAGGTGGTTTGTGATGTGTTCTGAAGGTGGAGTGCACGAGAGGTGTGCAGGGGGGATTGTTCAGGACGAGGGTTTGGAAGCGGAGGGGAATCGCGAGCGATTCAAACAAGCCCAGCAGCTGCAAGGAGTAGTTTCTACAGCAATAGGTCTGGCGGACGTCAACGAAACAAAGTGACGAATGTTCTGCCCAACACATCGCGATACGGCTTCTACAGATACTATGGTGAGCACCACTGTCCCCACTGCCAACTGCACCCTAAAGCCTAAATCCAGAAGCTCAAAGTATCTCTTGCAACAACCCAAATCAAGTAGTCACAGCTACACTCAAGTTTTTTTATTATAACCTTCTCTAAACTGACATCCTGAATTCTGCTAAACACTTCGGTCATTGACTGTCAACTACGTTATAGGTATTGTTTGAGGACCAGGCAGTCAGATGAAAGTGGTCAGGGTGTACCACAGTAGTGATTAATCCAAAGTGATTGCCCAATTCAGAAAACAATCAAACTCAGAGGGGAAATTTCGATGTTTGTGCATGTGTAGGATTGGCGGGGCAAGGTGCAAAGACCAGCAAAGGCTACCGTCCCTGATCCTAAACTCTGAACACCATTCTTCCAAAGTACTTTACGAGGAAAAACGGTGGAACGTTGAAGTTTCCAACATTGGAATGGGAAGACCATTAGGAGAAGATAAAAGTGGAGGATACCTTGAAGTCCTTGAAGTGGTTGACAACTTCCACCTTCGGAAGTATCGTTGAAGAATGAGAGTGCGCCAGACGACAATCTTCAACGGTGGACAACAGTGGCTACTCTTTACTAAAGCCCACAATCGAAACAGAAAATTGGTTTGAATTGCTTGCATCTACTGCAAGTGAGGGATTTGAACGTCCTTGTAAGTGCACAGATACGGCTCATCACAACCTACATAACAACCGGCCCACTCGCCATCGTTGACATACCCGGCATTCCACACAGACGCGTACAAAAACATAGGCTTTGTGGGGTACGCTTCGTTCTCTTTCCGCTCTTGCTTCCGAACTTGCACCCCGTCAATGAACCACAGAATCTCACTGGAGCTCCAGTGAATGGCGTACTCGTGAAAGGCCTCCGAGGAGTCGAATCCCAGCTGGTGAATCTCCTCGCGGTTGCCTGTCCCCTGCGTGTACACATTCGTCTGGATGCTGCCCTTGTCCTTGCCCAGAAACTCGAAGTCGATCTCGTCCTGCGTCTTGTCGCCTTCCAAGGAGGACAGGTAGAAGCTGCAGTTCAAGCCGCTGGTGTTGCCCGCAGGGGTTTTGATCTTGGCACTGAAAACGCCTGCAACCAACATTCGAAACCAGGCTTAGAGACGCAGAGTTTATTTGAGGAACGCCAGGTAAGCTAGAGGCTCCATTAACCATATAGTGCATTAGAGTTCCGCTGACCATACATGTGAGCACAAATCAAAGCTTAAGCGATGGACATTTAGTTTTCTAGCGCTAAACCCAAACTAAATGTATAAAATTTAAGATGGTGCAAGTTTCTAGATTGTTGTAGGAAAGGTTCAAAGTTCACCAGTGGTGGGGAATGGAATCTCTCCCTCCCTATATGGTGAATGGAGACTTTAAAGGAACTGAGGAAAAAACTTACCAGATTCGAAGCGGTGTGTCGTCCGCCACCGGGCTCCGTTGCGAATGTCATACGTGATGGCGATTTCTTTCGCCTCCTTGCTGTGCTCCAAAATCTCGTGCCCGTAGTCGACTTCAATGTCTGTCAAATGTTTTGTGGTTGTGAGGAAGACGGGCTTGGAGGTCGTGATCTCCTTGGAAGCATCCGGTGCCTATAGAGCGTTCGAAAGAAAGCATTAGTGTTTCGTTCCAAAATCGCAGATAATGCACCCATGTAGTAAATGCGAGAATTGTCTACCCATGATTGTGTTCCCAAACGAACGCTCTATAACAACAATGCAAGGGGGCAGGCTCACAAACAAGGTAAGACGAAGATGAACATAGCGAGTGCAAATGTTTTTCAATCAAAAGCGCTATCTGGAGAACCCCACTTCCCCCATTCAACGAGATGGCGAATGAGAAAATGCCCATATTATCACAATGCTACGAAACTCCATACAACAATCACTGACATTTTGCACACGAGGACCCGCAGGACCAAAACAGGCGCAACTTCCACCGCAACCTCCTCCATTCATTGTCGAACAGTCCTCTTTCGAACGCTCCTCTTACGCTTCACTTTCCTGCAACGACCCAGAGCTTGATAAACTTAGAATTCATCAACCACAAGCTACACAAGTACGCTCAAACATCGACAACGCAAGCGACAGACCCAGTTTGCCTACATCCGATTCTCATCTCATTGACCAAGATTTCGTACCGAATGGTAGCTCACTCAATCGCCTACCATAAGCCTCCCAAGTTCATCACAAACAGCACGTGTTCCACACAAGAGCTAGCATTGACAATCCAGATCAAACCATCACCACAGATTTCCTGCAAAGAGGATCGATCCGCCAGATGCGGTTTCGTCGGAGATGAGTATCAAAAACTGAATTGAAGTGGGTGGAGATCACATTGACTCACAAGATTGGGGTATCTTTGAATGTCGACAGACTCAAGGCGGAGTCATCAAAGGGTGAAATTGCACCACTTTCAGACGCAAGTTGCAAGCGGAGATCGATGAGATTGATAAGATCAGTGGAGAACGCCGACTATTGTGATGTCTGTGTTGGCGGAGGTTGCCATGAATAATACTCCGTAATACAAAAGGGTTATGATGTTGACACTGGCATTGCCGTGATTGAGGAGTCGAGAATAACTTCCACTTGATGCTGCCGTGGTGGCCAGTCACTTGCAATGGGGAAGTGACAAGCTTATCTGCTTTCTGACGACGCTTTGTTTGTGAAATGCAACATGAAGAAAGCCTTTCATAATGCAATCATCGGAGCACCCCAAAGTGCCATTTTTTCTTGTGCTCTCATCTCTGAGTGCAAGTACAAACCATAAAAAAAATTGTTAAATTTTTTACTAGATTGTGAGTGATTCAAGAGGAATCCAACCCAATTTGTTTCATAATTTTCTCATGCTTGGTAAAATTGTTGAAGTTGAAAGCATAGGGTATCTACAAGTCACTAGACTCCGTAGAAATGGACACCCTTGCAACACAAAATGTTTCAACTCCCATTGGTTTCTTAGCAAGAAACTCAACTCCCTTTTGGTTGCTCTTGAAAACTTGAGGTGGAATTGGAGGATGGAGTGGCACTTTTTCAACATTCTTTGATCCTTTCACACCATGTTATCATAACATTTCATTAGAAGCAGTCTTTTTGCAGATGAAATGATGTGGAATATTCTACACCCAACAAAACTCAGCTCCATGTCTCGTCGGGACTATATATTGTTGTTAGTGGCAAATTAAGTGCATAAAATAGTAGCTTTAAAGAAAATAGAAGTCAATTCATTTGAGATCAAAATTTCAATGTTTGAATCTACTCCTTTTGCTTTGTAAGTCATTCCTATTTGTGGGATATTTAAATGAAAATGAGTAGGAATTCAACCGCTCATAGCTAAGTCAAATTAAAGTAGGAATTGTATTTGAAAGTATTTTAGGCCTCATTTAAGTATAGTAGAATAATTTTTTTCTAGAAAAATTTGAACTTAAAAATGTTGAGAAATTAAATTAAGTTTTATCTACAAAAATCTATTTGGGATTTAAATTCCCCAATCAAAAGTTATAGACAAATTTCAAAGAGGGGCTGGAAGGGAATTTTTTTTGACATTTTTAAATATCTTCTCTAAAATTTGTCCATAACTTTTGACTAGAAGATCAAAATCTCAAACAGATTTTTGGAGAATTAACTAAACTTAATTTTTCAACATTTTTTAGTTCAAAGTTTTTTGAAAAAAATGATTATACTATGTCTAAATTAGATCTAAAATTCCACTTCAATCACAATTCCTACTTTTGACTTAACTATGAGTGGTTGAGAAACTACAAATTCTAATTTATATATCCCACATGGATTGCTTTACCTACTACTACCCCATGTGTATATAAAGAGCCTCTCTTCTCACTTGAAAATTGAAATTAAGTTCTTGATGGCCACATGGTAGATTGCATTGGTACGTTACTCAATGGATTCTAGTTGGATGCTACATTTAACTACTTCTGGACTTTTAAAAGTCCAAAATTAACATCAAGAGATAATCATCATTCTAGCTGGATGCTACATTTAACTACTTCTGGACTTTTGAAAGTCCAAAATTAACATCAAGAGATAATCATCAAGAAATAATCATCTGGAGATATCCTGATGCATCAAGAGATCTATACAAAACATCAAGAGATCTATACAAACATCAAGAGATATATACAAACATCGAGAGATAATCATCCAGAGATCTAAAGTGCACTATCCAGAATTCACTAAATAGTCCAGAAGTAGTTAAATGTGGCATCTAGGTTTTTTTGACAAAACATTTTTTATTACAATTATTTGTTAATTGTATGTTCAATCCTAGAATTAGCAAAAAAAGATAGAACATACTATAAATGTATTGCCACTATCTCGGAACTATAGCTTACATTAATGATTTGTGGATGAATTTGGTAGACAAGGACTCCGGAGAAGAAAAGACAGTCTCTTTGAATGCTAGTGAATGTTATAATAGGTGGGGGCAAATGGAGGGGGCAATGTTAGATGCTCCTACCTTATTAGTTGATTGCATTTGGGAGAAGCTAAATCCTTTGAAAAAAATCCTATAATTTTTTTATTATAGATAAATAGAAATAACATTTAACCAAAACCAAATCATTTCATCTTTTTTGAACCTATATAGAATTGGTTATGAATTACTTCCTCCATTCCAAAATGATTGTCCCTTGAAAAACTTTTCTCAAAAATTAAGGCAAAATTTGAGAATTTGGTAAAGTAATGAATGCAGACATGTAGATTAACTCTTGATTTACTCAACGGTTTGCAAAAACGCAATATCAAGTTTAAAGTATGAACTACTTACAGCAAAAAATTTGAGGCTATAAATTCATATGATAAAGCACTTGCTAGCTTATGATTTTCCACCAAAAATGAGTATAGCAACCAATTGTTTTCCATCTTGTCTTTGTACCCCATGAAGATTTTGTGAAGATAGTTTACTATTAAATTTTTCTTAAGCAGCTTGTGAGCAGTTTGTTATAAGCAACTTGTATAACAAAAGTTGACTATTTCATGAATTGTGTCTTTGTGGAATTGACATTGACTATTTCATGAATTGTATCTTCATCTAATTGAAACTCTTATTGTGACATACTAACTGTTTCATGAATTTCATCTTCATATAACTAAATTTGAAGTAGTGGACAATCATTTTTGGACATCTATTTTTGGAAAGATGGACAATCATTTCGAGACGGAGGGAGTATTGAAGATGAAATGGCATAGTGCTCTAAAATTATTATGATCACCATTGATACATTTAAAATTTCCAATGTGGGTGTGCATGAGGTAATAGGAGCCATACTCAACATCCTTCATGTATTTTTGAGGAGTGGTTCTTTAAACAAGTGGGATGATTTCGTCAATCCATGGAATGTGCAATAAATGTCATCATGTCACATGTGCTCACCTACATGTCTATTTCCAACACTTACAATCACAGGAAATTTCAAATTTTAAATTCAAAAAAGAACAATAAAATCTCTTGCAACAGATTTTGTATTTCTTGTTTTACTTTGGTTTAGGATTGGTATTGAAATAAATGCAAGTTTGTTCTTGCTCTGTTGCATTTTACTATTGTCAATAGGGTTAGTACATTACATTTTTGTTTGTCTTTGCTCATTTGAAACCTCTTTGATTGGTAGTCTAAGATTTCCCATAATTAAATTTGTGGAGTATTTTGCTCAAGAGTTCAAATTGGTTTATGGGTGTCCTTTGAGGCCATAATCCTTACAAATTTAGGTGTATTGGTCCATCCACCGCATAGGGGGGTAGGAATTAGTAGCGGTCAATTTGATATTGTCTCACCTTATTTGTTTCTTGCGATTTGAGTGTCTTTAGTGCTACTTAGAGTTTTTGCATTTGGTATGTTTCAACTCTAAAACATTGGATTTACTTCATTGTTGGCTATAAGATGGATTCTTGTTTAGGGCAAGGGGAATCCACAAGGTAGTCACAAGAAAGGAACACATTACTTGATAAAAATTAGAATTTACTAAGTGTAGCTACCGGTTTTGAATTTGCTTGCAAAACTATCTTCCCTTAAACTGCAAATGGTCAATTTTTTTATAATGAGAGGAATTTAATTATGTAGACAAGGTCTTAACCCCAAAAATTAAATGTCATTGATATGGCATGCGCAACACTTGTGAAAATAGAAGAAGTCTCAAAAAAGTGTATTCATTTAAGATGACCAATATCAATCCAACTGAATCTAGAGAGCATAATACAGTTGATTTAGTTGTCTATAAAGACTTATAAGTAGACTAACGCTACAAGTAATGAGTTTATGACTTGGGTTATAAAATGCTACATTACAAAGCTCATGTTTTTTCAAGTGGATTGGACAACAATGGGTGTTAGTATAGCCTTTTGTCTTGTCAACTACTTGGAAGGAGATATTTTCAAGCAAGGGCTTTCTTCAAAAGAGATTGTATTCTTTCAGAATTTAACGCCTTTAGTAATTATCTATTATACAATAAGCAATTCAAGTTCCAATCAAGGAGCACGGGTTTAACTTCATCACCAGTGGATACAAAAGTTGTTGCATTGACATTCAAGCTTTGTTGAAGTTTAGGGGCACATTCAATAACAGCCATTGAAATTGCCAATGCCGGTAAAGGCTTTGCTTAGAGTTGAAATGGAGCTTCTGGCAAATATTGAAAATAAAGAGAAGTTTCTACATTTTGAACTTATGCAATATTGGAGAAGAGTGTCTCTATAGATGCAACCTTGATTGCATCTCAATTTGCCAAAAGACATTGGAGGTGTACTTGAGTTGGAATTGTGTTCATTTTGCAATCATTAATACATGGCGTTTGTTGCAATTATGGCAAGTTACAAGCACAATTATTACCTATTTTACATCAGGAAGCTCTTGGTGACTCAACCTTTGTATATGATTCGCAAGAAGGTATAATTTTTGTCTTGTATGGTGGAGATCCTTTGGTTTCCATTTACTAGAATTGAATGTACAGAATATCTTTGCTATATCAACCATGGCTAATTATGTGATACATTGAGGAATTGAGTGATATATTGAAGGATAGTTTGGGCATCTATAAGTGTTTTCAACTAGTGATGGTCAAAAAAATCTAGAGAATGGTCTGGTGGAGAGTAGAATTCCTACAGTGCCTCCAAGCAATAGACTACCTAAGCTAAGCACCACATATTAAGATTATTAAATATTGGCCCTAGTTGAATAGTGGGGAAAAATTGGTTTGACCTAGGGTGATGCAATTCAGCACTACAATGGCCAATACAAACCCATCTAACCTAACCAATACAAGCCAACATGACTATGGAACAAATCACCCAAGTAACCAATGCAATTCAAAATGACCATGGA
This sequence comes from Neckera pumila, assembly GCA_963969595.1. Lineage (NCBI taxonomy): Eukaryota > Viridiplantae > Streptophyta > Bryopsida > Hypnales > Neckeraceae > Neckera > Neckera pumila. Next base: position 17,376,023 of record OZ018409.1, read on the forward strand.
TTTGCACATTGAAGATCGGATATCATTGGATCTTGGCATGCATCTAGTTTTGGACCCCTTTCCCATTCTTTTGACTGCTTAATACTAGAAATCTTGTAACCAAAACAACAGAAATCTAACCAAAATTTGTTTAATCATTTCAATTGTTTCAGTTGCGCTGCCTTAGTTAAAATTCAAATGAATATATTGTTCAAAAACTGTTGATCTTGACAATGGACATTATTGAGAAAATTAAAAACAACCACATTAGCAAGGTCAAATTTCCATGTCATCATATTAGTTTGCTATGTCATCATGTTAGTTTGCTATGTCATCATATTAGTTTGCCACGTCAATGTGTCAAATTGCCACATCACCAGGTCTAAACTACCATATCAAGCATTACAAAAAATATGTACCTTCTACATGGCCGTTAGGATTTTGGCGAATGTGCAACTACAATGATTTTTTTTTTTTAAATAAATATTTTTTTAAATAATAAAAAAATCATTTTTAATTTGGAATTCTAATGGGGTACCTTGGTTGCCTGCTCACCTTACAAATTGCCTAACAACCTTTTGGAGCTAATATTTTTCCTAATTGCACATTCTCATGCATCAATTTAGCCCTGTAGAGGGCTGAAATTTTCTCTAATGCTTGGTCAAACCACCACATGAATATCTGTATTGGCATCGGGGTTTGATCTAGGAACCTTATACTTCCAAGCCACATTACTCATCCAACACATAATGGTTGAATTCACATAATGGTTGAATTCACATACACTCACACAAATAATAAATTGCTATTTAAATTTACTATATTTATATTCATTTGGCCAAAAAAATTTGAAGTGCTTGGAACAACAAGAATCTATTGGCATCTTTACAAAATTCTATTACATTAGTCAAGTCGCAACTACTAATGTTTTTGAATGATGGCTACTAACTGGGCAAATTAGACAAATTGAAACATTTCTTACCGAGTACAAAAATAGTTGTCTACATTGCCCCTATTTTGTTTGCATAACTTCTTTGAATATTTATTAGACTATGATGCAAGATGGATTCCCTTGGAGCTAATCCTAATGTACACCTAGCCTCCACCCAAAAACTAAAGCCAAAGTGATCAATATTTTATTCTAAATTTGCTCCTCCAAACAAGTAGGAGCCAAAATAGGTTCTTTTATTCTTCAAGGATAAATTACTATCATTCTACACATCATCAATTATCTGTAACATTTAGTAGCATGTACTATCATTGCCTTGGCTCTAGAGTGGATGGTGTGGAATTGTCCAACAATCTTTATACCCATTGCCTTTCCTTCATACACCCTGCTCATCACATTGACATTGAGCCTCCACATGTCTACTGAGCTATTGATGAAGTATTAATTGTTGGGTGTGGAATAATTTGCACTATCTATTCTACAACAAAAGTAGTGACAACGCATGTTATTGAATGTTTCATCTCATTGTATCGTCCAAAACCAACTCAACATATGCATAGAATCAAGTAACCCATCTAAAGCCTACTCAGCGTAAAAGCTATAATTGAAAATGAAAGTCCTGTGCAATTTCATTATAACTCCAGCAAACATATGTCAATTTTAGGAAAAATATAGGAAGTTTGAGTGAAAAATTTTACATGAACATTTGCTTCAGCAAATCTTGCTTTAGAAAGGAAAATCATGCCAATGATACGACAATTTTTTCTTGTGGCAATAAGTAATAAAATTGTTGAAAATATCACAACCATGCAATAAAACATTGAAAGACAAAGTATGTCCACACTTGGCCAAACTTCATTAGTTTACTATATTAAAATGATCATTCCAAAATTTTGAATCTTTTTTCTATATAACACCTTGCAAGCCCCAAAAGAGGCATTTTCAAAGTCAAATATAAATTTTCACATAGTTCTTGGTTTGATTTTAACATAATCTAAACTTTCACCTTGTTAAAAAAGCCCCTTTGGGGCTTGCAAGGTCTTGCAAGGTCTATTATGGGCTTATTTTGAGGTTAAAGTTTTGATTGTGCTAAAATTGATCTTGAAGATTACAAAAAAATTCACATTTTCATACATTCTATTTTAGAAGCCACTAGTGTGCCTTGTGCCGTTGCCACAGTTTAAACAAAAGTAAAAGTATTTTTCTACTTTTTTGATTCAATAAAAACTTTGAAATTCAATAACTTTCACATCACAGGTCCAAACGCCAGAAAATAAAGCTCGTGCATCCCTCCTCACCAAGAGCTTTCTGATGATGCCAAGCACACCGCCGGGGGATGCACGGTTCGGAAGATTTCAACGTAACAAAACAAAACAAAACAAATAGCCAAACTTAAGGTATAGATTATTGACGAATGAGGATCAATATTAAAGTATATACACCACACACATTATTGTATTGGGTACAATTTGAAATTTAATTTACAAGTGTTCTAAGGGCTTGTTTACACCAAAAAAAACTTTGGGTTGGAGCCCACAGAAATGGAGTGCTTTGCTTGGGTCTTTGCTTTGGATCCACAGCTATCTTCTAATCAAAAGACTCCATTTCTTTGAGCTCCAACTCAAAGTTTTTGGGTGTAAAGAGGCCCTAATTTATCTATTAGTGAGGGTTATAAATTAGAATCACCTAAAAACACTAGTGTAACTACAAAACATAATTATAAAAATTGGTTCAATATAATAATATTTCAGCCTTCAATGATTGAAAATAGGCTAATAGAGTGGCTTTGAAAAATTAGTCTCACTTGCACCAATGTTTTTTTTTGGATTTTCGGAGTAGTGTTGAAGTGGCGACAAACAAAAAAATGATGTTGCCCAAATATTTAGTACTCCCTCCGTCCCGAAATGATTGTCCATCTTTCTAAAAATAGATGTCCAAAAATGATTGTCCACTACTTCAAATTTAGTTATATGAAGATGAAATTCATGAAACAGTTAGTATGTCACAATAAGAGTTTCAATTAGACGAAGATACAATTCATGAAATAGTCAATGTCAATTCCACAAAGACACAATTCATGAAATAGTCAACTTTTGTTATACAAGTTGCTTATAACAAACTGCTCACAAGCTGCTTAAGAAAAATTTAACCGTAAACTATCTTCACAAAATCTTCATGGAGTACAAAGACAAGATGGAAAACAATCGGTTGCTATACTCATTTTTGGTGGAAAATCATAAGCTAGCAGGTGATTTATCATATGAATTTATAGCCTCAAATTTTTTGCTGTAAGTAGTTCATACTTTAAACTTGATATTGCCGTTTTTGCAAACCGTGAGAAAATCAAGAGTTAATCTTTATGTCCGCATTCATTACTTTACCAAATTCTCAAATTTTGCCTTAATTTTGAGATAAGTTTTCCAAAGGACAATCATTTGGGACGGAGGGAGTATTCATTTGTATTTTGGATAGAACTTTTTTTCATCTACGTATTTGGATGAATGTCATTTAAAGTTGGTGGCTTCATCCAAATTATTTCAAAAATTTGAACAACTTCTACAATTTATGGTCTTTTTTCTTTGATTTTTTCCTATAGCCTTGGTGCCAGGCAAAAAATTTGGTGCAATTTTGCTCCAAATCGCCAGAAAAAAAAAGACACTGACTTGCACTAATAGGACAGAATAGTGTTCTGGCATTCTAGACTCCTGGAATGATCTTCCAACTGGGTCCCTAGTCTGGCGGATTCCAGAATGCCCTTGACTTCAGTTGGTGAGTCAGAAAAGTTCATTCATTTTAGTTTGTTTTCCGTTCATCCATGAATCAGCCAGAAGCCAGACTTAATGGACACTCATTCAGTTGCTTTCAGTGATGAGTCAGGAAAGTTCATTCTCTTCTTTTCATTCATCCAGTTAGCAGTCAATACTCATCCACGCAGAACCTTTCTGGTCAACGATTTTGTCAACCATTTTTACGTTAAGGTAACAGGCTCTGAAATTGCTCCGGCTCTAAAATCCTCCACCCTACTCAAATGTACATTGTTTGTACATGTTTTTTTTTCATGGCCATCAGTAATGTACAAAAAATGTACATTTTAGGGGGTGGGCGATTTTAGAGCCCTATGCCACTTGAACTTCAAAATTTCGTAACTAATTCCAAAAAGCTCCAAAAAATATGAAACGACTTGGGTCTGATGCCAATTCTTCTTGTCTTTCAAGGAAATTTTGCTGAAAATTATTTCAAGAAGCTTTGCCTCCCCAAATTCACTTTCAGCTCTTAAATGGACGATTTCTGGACCTGTTAATATCTTACTGATAAAATGGTGCAGTTTAAGTCCTTAACTTAAAGACCCCTAAGCTCTTGGAATTCCCGATAATTTGGATGAAGAACATAGTGTTTTAGGAAAATGGCTTTTTCAAATACCTTCTCATTCATTCAAAGTATTAATTGAATCTTTAAAACTTTCTATAAAACTTTCTTTAAGACGAATTTGAATTGAACTACATAATATACTTGTTTAAGGATACAAGCAAAAATGCATAAAATAGAGGTGTTAAAGGGTTAACACCCAAGTGGCTTCTTTTAACAAAAGTCGCATTTTTGCTTCTATCTCTACACTAAACATTTGCTAACTTCAATTTCTTATATACCCAAGGAATTGGGAGGGAATTGGGAGGGAAGTGGGTGCACACACAAATAAGTTCTAAGTAAATTAATAATACAATATGAATACAGATAGTGAAAGTGCTTTTTAACCCCTAAAGGCCCAAGCCTTTGTTCTGCCAAAAAACACCCCAAATTGCCATTTTTATAGCAAAGAGTGAAAAAAAATTAAAAATATTTTTTTTCATATCTAACCATAGGATATTACACCTAACTAGTATGAAAATGTGTGGAAAAAATTTCAGAATTTTTGACCACACAGATTGCAAGATATTTACGTTTAAAGTGAAAAAAACAAGTTTTTCAGCACATTGTGGGACTAGATTTTTTGACTTTGAACACTTTTAACTTTAAATTTTTGCAATACAGAGTTTTGAGCTTTAGATGTTTACAATGGACAATTGAGGTGAGAGTCTAGCAAAAAAGCTAAATTCAAAAAAGTTTAATTTTCATTATTAAAAAAATTGTTAAGTAAAAGTAGGTATGAGATAGAAGGAAAATCTAAAATATTCATATATTTTAGAAGGAATTAAAATGCATTAATCCCAATGGTGAGATTGTTCTAGCAAGTAAACTAAACCATGCAAAAAAAATTTGAAAAATTTGAAAAATTGCATTAAAAAATGAATCCTACAAGTTATTTTTTTCAAAAAGATGCTCTAACTGCCCGAAAAACAAGAATGTCCATAACTTTCTCATAACAAATCCAAATGAAATGAATATGAGCTTTCTAGATAAACAAAAATATAATCTATGAGAAAAAAATACTGAAAAAAAAAAAAAAAAAAAATTGCAAATTTTTTTTTGATGCCCGCGCTACCCCTTGTTCCCTGTTTTGAACTTATTTGGTCATAACTTTTGTTCTCAGGCACCGATTGTGAAAAAAATTATATTATTACAAAACTAATCAGCTTTTCTATCTCCAAAAAAAGTTTCAAAAATTAGGAGAAAATTTCAGCCCGTAGGTACTTGCCCAAAAACATATTTGTCTCCCGAAGGGACAATGGTCCTTTAGGGATTAATTCTCAAATATAACTAAAATAAATATGTAAAACAATGTGGCCATTGATTAGTGCAAAGTCTTCACAAAATTATAAGGTAAACTAGCCCATTGTGGTCAAGCTTTGGAATCTACCCTCATTCCATTGTTGAAAGTTTTTAATTTTTTTCCCACATGAAGACAAGTGTGAGAAATAATGAGAGCAATTGAAATTATATTTTTCAAACAAATTATGAATTTGTTACCGATTTTGGAAGTGATCTGTCCAAAAGAGTCAGTAGGCTACCCCATAACTAACAAAAATTGTATCCAATATGCTCTTCTTAACCCTTGAACACCCCATCGACAGGATCATGTCTCTTGAATTTCAAAGATTTCCTTCTTTGACTATTATAATCTTTTCAAGGGTACGATCAAAGGACATGTCCCTTTCCCTTGAGCTCTGGGCTTGTCTCTACTACCAATCGATACGGTTAGTTTATGTAGATCTCTTGTTAAGTGATAGTTTGATTGAAATGAGTTCAAAAGGGTCTCGATTTTAGTAAACATGCACTGGGCGCTTAGGGGTTAATCACCTAAAGTGGTCACAATAACTTCTAATGTAGAATGTCATAAAAAGTCACTTCCTACAATGATTTACACTGAAAATGTAGGTGTTTCTAATGAGGTCACTAATCACTCCATTGGTGCCAGGTTAGATATTGATTGTGGCCAAAAAAACTATCATGGGGTCATTAGATGTCCACTATGGGTCATCCGACCACAATGGGCTGGTTTACCATACTTGAAACCGTTTCCACTTAGTTGATAAATTTTTTTTGGATAATCCTTCGTTCTAATTTTAATTTTAATTCCCCCCAAACTTCGGCATCTCCTTTCAGAATGATTTCCAGTTGACGGTGCTGTCCACGTTCCAAACCACCAAAGTTCAGAATCTTTGAATTCAGACCCTGAAAGGAAGTCAGTCACCTACCTTACCTTACTGCAGTTTAAATCCGACTCTTCCACCACTTCTCAATCCCTTTCCTCTCTTGCTCTGGGACTCCATGTGACAACGGCCTGCTTTCAAGACTCTTCCCTTGTTGACTCGGACCTCAGCCCCCCCCCCCCCCTGGATATTAGATGATAAAATGGAAGGGTTGATTTTGGCCCCTTCCAGCAAATTTTCACGTTGGGGACATGAATCTTAAGGTGGGTACCCCCCAAACTGTCACTTTTTGCTTTTGTGTCTAGTTACTATTTATTAGATTGGTCAACTTTTCATAGATTTTTTTGTTGGCACTTGAAAGGAGGCTCCAACGTACCAAAGAATGTGACATTTGGATTCCGTATGCCAAAGTTAAGAAGGAATATCACATGAGAAGTTTAAGTCCATTTGGGATGACTTACTCTCTCTATTTCTGAAAAAGCTCTGTGCTTCTTTTTTAGAAATAGAGGTTGGTGTTATTCTTTATCAAAAGGTCTTTGAATCAAGATTCTAAACCACTTTCCGTTTTTTACTCTTAGCTTTGGATTTGATTTTTTAGTTTTATATGTACGTTCTATAAATGTTGACAAACACAAGTCAAGCTAATTTCATGTACACCCAAGCTTGACATCTTGGAAGGAGGGGAGGGGAGGGGGATTATGATTGCCATGGCAGTTTTATGAAGAATTGCTCTTTCCTAGCAAAGAATTAGTATTTATTTTTTTCTTTTACAACCTTTACGTGGATGGAAAAACTTTAAAGCCTCATACTTTTTCTATTTTTTCTTTAAATTTTGTTTTCTTACGTCTATTGTGTAAGTAGGCATAATTCTAGGCATCTAGTTATAAAGACCGTAAAATTAAGCATCAAGCCTTGTTAGAAGGATGACTAAATTACCATAGACTTGTTAGTAGGAATGAAATTTTCAACTTATAAAAGGGACCCCAAGCAATGAAGTTTATCAAAGTGTTGGGATTTGTTGTCTAATTTCTTTTGTGTTGGAATTTGTTGTGAGAAAATTCTCAAGAAAAGAAACAATCATCGTAAATTTGTTGATCCAAGTGAAGAACATGCAAAAGATTATTGCCATGGAGCAAGTGATTGACATTATTGAAGTTGTCTCATGGCATACTAAGTATAAGGATTCATTATATGACTTCCTTTTGATCTTATCGAGTGTGATGTCATGGCCATATTTGCTTAGTGAGTGCATATTCTCCTACTTGACATAGATTTTGCTCTTTTCATTTGCATTTGGATGTTTGCACGCTATGGTATATAGTTTTTTTTGTCAAAATTTATTAAAAAATAATGTTGTGATAAATTTTAAAAATAATTGCACATTGAACTCAATATAGAGAACAATTTTAGAGGGAAAAGGACCTCTTAGGCTACACGCTCCCCCCTCCCAAAAAAAATATCGCACTTTGTATACTAGAGTGTGCAATTACCTATTTGAATATACCTTAAACTATGTACATTTTATCGAATGGGTGAGATCTAATTGACCTTGTCCATAAGGACTACTATATACATTCTAACAAGTTTTTTTGCATAAGATGAAATAGTTAGATTAGGTGCAAGGTGAGCAATTTATCTTAATATATTATATAATGTTTGTGCACAGATGCGGAGTGGTTGTAGATGTGAATCTTATGGAGGATAAAGCTATTTGGGAAGTCCAAAGGCTTTGCATTCATAGCATATAAAGAGCAACTAAATACTATGATGGCAAGTGGATAAGTATTATTTTAGAGCCTTTTGGGGATTTTTTTTATTTTAAATTTTTGCTCACTTTATAAGACCATTTCTATGTATCCATGAAAAGTTGCTTAATTTTGGTAAAGACATCCTTATTCATTAAGTGAATGGAGGTGGTTGCAATTTATCTCAATGGAACTCAAGTTGTAGGCCACACCATGAAAGTTAATCAAATACTCCGTAGGTGATCACATGACAAAGATTGAATAAAACAAAGAAGAGAAACATGAGAAGTGGTTCTAAAACAATTTCTGCCATACAGATAAATAATTAATTTTGGAGAAATACATAGAATGAAGATGGCGGTTTAGGGTCAGTGACGCATTTTGGAGAGTGTGTGTGTGGGGGGGCACACCATATACTCCCAGAAAACAAGACTTCAATTAATGATGTTTAGTTGATTTGGACGTCTAATTCGGCAATTTTGAAAATCGTTGTGTTGATTTGGATGTTTTGTGTTAGTTCCAATGTCTTGATTAGGGCCATATTTTATACTAGTAAGTGATACTAATTATTCACTTCCATGAATTGAAAAAATAGTTGGACCGTATGAGTGGAATATTCTTGGAACATACTTGAATCTAAATGTGAAAAGCAAGGTTTGTGTGATCAAATGATGCTAACTTAAATTCAAAGTCTAGTATAAATCTAATTATCATACATGTGGTTGAATGGATTTAGCAAGCCTATGTGCCTCAAATATGGCGTCTCAAAATAGAAAGATTGTGACCTTTGACTATTATAATCTTTTCAATGGGATGGTCAAATCAATTGTCTATTTTCCCTCACTCAGCTCCGGGCATGTGTCCACTCTCCACTACCAATCGGTACAATCAATATTTGTGGATCTCATTTTGGGTGACATTTTAATTGGAATGAGTTCAAAAGGATCTAAATTTTGGTAAACACACACTGGATGCTCAGGGGGGTAATCCTTTAAGGACCGTGGTTGATTTTGGAGATGGGCAATGCGTTTTGTGGTTGAAGCAAAACAATGCCTATCAAAGATCCGACCGTACCGATGGATGCAGGATGAATGGGGCTCTGAATTTTGTGGCAAACTACGATGCAATCCGGTTTATTATGATGCATCTCTGTTCTCAAATGTTGTATTTTCAGCCAAAAAAACGTCACTGATTTCAACCCAAAGCCCACAAAGACTCAAATTGGCCCGATTTTTGTTCCTGTGGATGGAGTAGGAAATTTCCCACATCCGTCCCCTTGGGCCCATCTCCCAATTCACGACTAGTATGACCTTACAAATGTAAATGTGGCAATTTCGACCCAAAATTGGTCGACCGGTCCTTAAAGGGTTAATGCATATGTAAAAGACAATGCACATGAGTAGACTCTTGTCTTTTCAAGGCAGGCAACTCTAGAACCAGTTGCTGCAACTTGCCCAAAAGTCTCATGACAAACGAAATCTTTATTAGGACTTCCATGATTTTGTGATATCTACTGCAGCAGCTGAAGGTCATGGGGACCAACATGAAGGACCATGTTTGCTCAGTCTTTGCCTTGACATCCATGCACCATTCAGTGCACAGGAAAAAAAAGCCAAGGCAGTACACTTTCAGTCAAAACCTTCTTCTAACGAAACCAACTAACTTACTGCCGATTGTGGTGTCTGCTTCACTTTTGACAAGGGCTGGACTGCTGAAGCTCGTGAAGAAAATATCTCAGAGTCCCTTTTTGAGAAGTTGTGTGTAAATAGAGTGTCGGTCTTTCTGTATAGTACTCCCTGTGTCCCATTAAAACCCTCCAAATCAGGCAAAATTTGTCCCACTAAAAGTTCCGTTTTCTAATTTTGATTGTTGAATAAGTTTTGACCGGGTTGGGCAACCTTGTGGGGGCAAGTCAAGCAATCAGGGAGCATTCTTCTCCTAAATTGCTTGGCCTTGCCCATATAAGGTAAAAGACCTCATTGCGGTCAGAATTAGGAGTGTGCCTACATGCCATTGCTGAAATTTTTCAAATTTTTTCCCACACAAAGATAAGTGTGAGAGACAATGAGGGCATTTGAAACTATATTTTTTGGACCAAATATGAATTAATTCTGAAATTTTGAAGTGATCAGCCCATAGGAGTCTGTAGGTTACCTCATGACCAACAAATTCTGAATCCAATATGGTCATCTTCCTACCCAATATAGTCACAACATTTTCAGACATGGAAGACCAAAAAAATCAATTTTTACAAAGAATTTTACACTAAAAAGTTGGAAGTACCTATTGAGGACACTAATTACTCCATAACTACCATGTAAGGCATTGATTGTGGTCTGAAAAACCACAATGGGGTCATTAGGTGTCCATCATGGGCCATTTGACCGCAATAGGGTCATTTACCTTAAAGCACCTTGTACTTGCTGTGCTCTCAAGACAATAGTATTGACAATGTATTTGGTGACCACTTAGGTGCTATGAAGATTTGTTTGTGAAGTGGTTTAGGTTTCTTTGTTGCGGGTATTTAGATTGGGGCACATATTTCTAATAATTCCATTGTTGCCACCAACCTTTAAAGCATAAAAAATGATGGAGCTAGCAACATTTACAAATTATGTTCAAAAATGGTAGTTTCTGCATGGATTTTGGGTGCCTAGATGATGGGGCCTAAGCTGGAGATTTTGCATAGATCTAAAGGATGGATTACTATTCTTGAAATGCCTGTATCTCTAGCAAAAAGACTAAAATTGTAGTTAAGCTCTCGTTGGAAAGCTTTTTGAAGGTTATTAGTGGGACAAAGGGAGTAGTAAGATACAGTCTACTCTTAAAGTGACCATTTAAGAGCTAATGACCTTTTTGGAGAAGCTAAACTCCCTGAAACAATTTTCAGTAAATTTTTGTAGGAAGAAAAATGGAATTAGAATCTAATTCAAGTCGTTTCATATTTTTTGGACCTTCGTGGAATTAGTTTCATATTTTTGAAGTTGAAAAGTAGTGGTTACTAAAACTAACCACCTCTTGAAATGTACATTGCTGGTACACTGAAGAAAGCAAAATGTAAATCTAGCTTGAAGGCGACAATTAAGTCCAATAATAAACTCTGGCCCCATGCCCTTTTCCGACTTCCACAATTTCCAACATATTCTACAATTCTATATTCTTCTTTAAATAGGTGTCAACCCCTTGAAGCAAAACTTGTATAACAACAAACTAGAGAGTTATTAGAGTTAACCTAAATGTCATGAAAGCCATGTTTGGTGCTTCTAATTCTAAATTGCATTTGAATTTTTATTTTCGAATTCTAAAATTCTAAACAAATGAAACCAAAACTGCTTTTCCAAAGTTGAGTTTTTTTATTTTTTTATTTTTTTATTTTTTATTTTAACAAATGGACAATTCCCAAAATTTGAGGTAGACCTCAACCTTTCTATTCTGAATTTTACAAATCCATGAAAAACCCAAATGCAATCTACAAGTTCACCCAAACCACGGACCAAAGAAGGGTCAACTTTCGTGACTTCTAAATTATAAAATACACTGAACAAAAAGGACAAAATAGGACGAACACGAAACCCAGGTTCGGCGGAGGCTCGGTTCGGCCCGGACCCCATCCCTAGGTTCGGACCGCCCGAGCCTATGAAGCAGCCCGCAGAGCCAGGAACCTCTTTCCCAGCGCCTCCTGCTCGCTCAGCAGTGCAGTTTCTCATCGAGTCGGACTTGGCATGCATGAATCTCCTGCAGCCCCGGACCGATCTGCATATATGCTTCTCCACTTCCTCCATCTCTTCAGTCTCGTGTCCGCAGTCCCCTTTGAACAAGCGATTTTGGTGAGGTTTCAAGAGGTTTCAAGGTGCGTCTCGTTTGCAATTTTGGGTTTTGTATTTCGGTGGTAATAGCTTCCGATGATCGCGTAGTCATCTTCTGCGTTCATGCTTGTTACCGTTTTCTGAGTATTGGATCGTTACTCCAATACCCAGAAAAATGGACCCGGAAATTCGTATTCGGGGTGCTGGTTTCGAGTTTTGTGGGGTTTGGTTGCGTGTGTGATACTTCTTGTCGAAGCGTCTGTTGGTGAAGAGGGTGAATGAACCATTTGGTGCTCTAGACTAGAAGCAGAGGTGGAGACCGATCTCTTGGGATTGGAACCGAGAGGGTCTTTCTGTTTTTCTCAAGAATCAGTTCTTCCGACTTTGATAGTCTTTTCTTTGTTACTTTGGTGACATTTGTTTGTAATACCCTGCTTGAGCTGAGTATTTCAAGCAAGGGCTTTTCCTCAAGTCGCGTTAACTTGCTTGGTGTTAGTTGCTGTAAAGGACTATGCAGATGTTTGATTTTCTAATGGGTTTATAGTACTGGAATAGCGGCGTTTTTTTATGTCTGATTTGATTTTAATTGCGCTAATTTTTAGATCAGTGTGATGTAGTTTTAATTATCTTGACTAATTGAGAGGGTTCCGGTTTTCTTGAAGTCGAGTATACTTTCTATGTAGGAGGTTTCAATCTGGAGTCTTTGTTCTGCTTGTTCTCACTGTTGTAGATGTTTGTTCGCAGGTCTACTAGCAGGGTTTCTTAAGTTCGTAATCATGGGTGAGTATCTGATTGCTGGCTCTTGCTCTTCAAGCTTGTATTTATTTATGTGCAGTCTTGGTCTTTTTCTGCGAACATTATTTATACGAGGAATGGGAGCTGCTCAGGGAACACCAACCCTGAAGTTTAGAGCTCTGGGACATTCATTCTACAGAACATACACTGGGGTCACCTGAGCAGCACTCTGTTTCTCTGATTTTGCGTCATTGATGTTTTTTGCTTGATCATATCGATATGTCTGGATTGTGGCAACATCCTTTTTTTTTTTAAGATTGTTTTTGATCGTTCGCTTGGTGCAGTGGGAGCAGAAGGCAAAGCTAAGGTCAAGGTCGGAATCAATGGTACGCCTGCCCATTCTACTTTGATGCTACTTTCTAGAATTTGGTATTTAATCAATTGCTAATATGGTCGACAGAGGATCTTTTCTAAATAGGAGCAATGTATTTCTTTCAGGTTTCGGTCGTATTGGCCGATTGGTGGCTCGCGTTGCCCTTGAGCGCGATGATATTGAGTTGGTAGCCATCAACGACCCTTTCATCACACCCGAGTACATGGTAATTTACCTTCTCCTATAGAATGTACATGACCTCCTTATACTATATCAAGTACCTGTTCTTTATTGCACCGTTGCACTAATCGTGAGTTGAATGCACAATTGAAATTGCAAATTTGAATCTATTTCACACAATTGACGTGTAGCATGCATGTTGATTGCTTGTTACAGGCCTACATGTTTAAGTACGACAGCACACACGGTCAATGGAAGAAGACCGAAGTTAGTCTTCACTCTGAGGGTCACTTGACATTCGGTGGCAACCCGGTTGCTGTCTTCGGGTGCAGGTAGAATTGTCGACCTGTTGGCCTTGGTACAAAAGTCGATTTGACATTTGTTTCTGTATTTATAGGGTTCGTTTGTTAGCTGCTTCCTAATTGTACGTTCTTTTGCTGTGACTACAGGGATCCTTCTGAAATTCCATGGGGCAAGCATGGAGCTGAATATGTGGTGGAGTCAACTGGTGTCTTCACTGATAAGGAGAAGGCTTCTGCTCATCTCAAGGTGAAGCATTTTGATGTAACATCGGTTTATGATTTACGTTTTGTATTTCGTTTGGTGAAGCAAGTATATGTTTGATACTTCTGAAAGGCGTGGCAAAATGTTATTTTGGCTTCTGTTCTAACAGACTTAGGTGTCTGGTCGCAGGCTGGAGCGAAGAAGGTTGTGATTTCTGCCCCCAGCAAAGACGCACCTATGTATGTCATGGGCGTTAATGAGGATAAGTACGCCAATGAGGACATTGTTTCCAATGCCAGTTGCACCACCAACTGCCTTGCACCGCTCGCAAAGGTATCATGTATCTTTTTTTTTGCAGGACATGGGCTTGTGAACGTAGTCCAAAGAGTCTTTGATTCTGTAAAAAGATGCATTCTTTTGCTACTAGTATCTACTAGGTTTTCAAGTATGTATTTGTAGTCCTCATCTTTGGATTGAAACCAGGTTATCAATGACAAGTTTGGAATCTTGGAAGGCCTCATGACCACAGTGCATGCCACCACAGGTACATTGATTCTTAACATGTTTGGCTTTTATAACGCCACTATATGTGAGCACTTCAATTGTTCACTTTCTAATCGGTTGTATGCTACGTTGGACATCTCCTTTTTTGAAACGCATCTCGTTTTATATTTACTTTTATTTTGTCATTTGCAGCCACACAGAAGACCGTTGATGGACCCTCGAGCAAGGATTGGCGAGGTGGGCGTGCTGCCAACACTAATATCATCCCTAGTAGTACTGGAGCTGCCAAGGCTGTGGGCAAGGTGTTGCCAGAGCTGAATGGAAAGCTTACGGGAATGGCCTTCCGTGTTCCGACTACTGATGTGTCGGTGGTGGATCTTACTGTTAGGCTTGAGAAGCCTGCTTCCTACGATGCCATCAAGGCAGCTATCAAGTATGTATTCTGTCATCAATACATTGAATGCTGCATTTCATAATATATATATGAGCTCCTGTTTTCAATTGTTCGTTGATTCTCTACATGTGCAGGGTTAAGAGGTTGGATGAATGTTTTTGTCTTCTCTAATAATTTTGTGTTCGTGTCACAGGGAGGCATCCGAGGGGAAGATGAAGGGCATTTTGGGTTACACTGAGGACGATGTGGTGTCCACGGACTTCATCACTGACAGTAGGTCAAGCATCTTTGATGCCAAGGCTGGAATTGCTCTCAGTGAGACCTTTGTGAAGCTTGTTTCGTGGTACGACAACGAATGGGGTTACAGGTACAATTATTTACCCCTTTGGATTTGAAATGTTCCTCTTTTCAGTTCTTGTTCCTATCGAACTTGTTTAACCCTGAAGCTAAAGTAGGAAGTCCTTTGGAAGACTATGTGATTGTAGGAACTTTCAAAACATATTTTTCTTGTTCAAGAATGTAGGGAAATGGTTTTCATACTGTTGCTAAGTTAAAATGACCAGAAAACAGAAATCATTCCTCCACCCGATTGCTCTCATATAGAGGTCTTTTCGAAGCGTTACCAATATGACCCAAGGCCGTCATCGTGGATGTCAAGAGTAATGAAGCTAGAGGGCATTTAGGATGTCTAGTGTATGGCTTTTAGTCTTTCCAAAGACGACTTAAGGACGCATTTATTTGGCAAGATATTACAAAAAATTTCTTTTTAGATTTACTTTATTTTAAGTTTTAAGTTCGTGATTTCCAATCGCCGGCAAGTAAAAAATAACCTCTCGTTATAATGTTGACCACAAATCAGCTTAAATGGACGGTAGTAGGAAGTTCTGTTTACACCCAACCCTCTGTAACGACACAGTGTCTACATGTCGAGTTCTGAACATATGTGCAAAGAGCTCATGTGTCCCCCAAGGCAGTGTCACTAGAGAGGGTTGAGTGTTCGTTTTGTTACCTTCGTGGAATCTTCCCAAATGATTTATTACGATTCTTTAGCGATCAAGCGACCACTTTTGGCCATCCGGGCAATCCTTGACTCCCCAAGTGTCCGTATAGTTTGGGTACTTGCAAGTTGGTGTCACACTTGCGGTGCTGAATCTATTATTTGCAATAATTTATGTGGTCTTTTTCTAAGACTCTCCTGGTTTCGTTTTATTGGTGCAGTAACCGTGTGGTGGACCTGATTTTGCACATTGCCCAACATGGAAGCGCCCTAAACAAATAAGTCATGGAAAGGGAACTCTTTGGCGTCCTTTTATAGTTGCTATCTGTTGGGACTAGTTTCAGTGCACAAACGGAGTAGATATTGACCAGTCACTGGTCATTTTTTGTGATGGAGACTTTTGATCTGTCATTGGATCTCACATATTACTCACTTACATGAAGTTCAACTAGCGGTTGAAAATAATTTTGAGATCCGTTTGTTCTTGCTCTTCGAGTTACTGTCTAAAACCAAAGACTGCATTCTGAATTGTTCTGTTTTGGGTTTGTCCAAATGAACTCTACAACCTTGGAATGTGCTGGCCTTGCAAATCCCAATTTAGAGAAGTAGTTGTCACTCTCTTTCTGGTTTGTGTTGATCCATGACCTTGATTGAGGCCATTTCTGTAGAAGAGCGTTAGGAGACGATTAATCGTTGCATACGGAGGGTATGATTATGGCTTATACCCTTCTCCTTCTTTAGCGTTTTAGCATAGTATTTCTTTGATTGAACTGACGATTTGTATGCAGTATCGAGGTTATGTCGGGTAGTAGAAAGTAGAGCCTTGTTATTCCCTGTCTCTACTATGGCTTGGCATGTCATTTCTTGTAACAAGGCTTCACTTTCATGAAACTCGCTCCATTTCCACTTATTCTAATCCTTCATTAGTAAATTGGAGAATGGATTCTAAACTCTTCTTTGAAGTCAACGTAAATTTGAGACCTCAAATTTACTCATGTCCACCGAACAGAATGTAACACGAGAACTACATAGTTACATGTTTGGAAAAGGAACCCATGTACAGTTGGGTACAGAAACTTACGAATTTTTGCATCCTGTTGAGATTTGGTGAACTTTGGGAGGCCAGTGTATGCTAAAAAATGAATGGAATTTCAAATCACAAATTGCATTAGAATCACACTTAAGTCTACTTTATCGTCATTGCAAATATACATATGTAATTGAAAATCATACAAAAAGTATGATGTTTTCTATACACTATCTATCATCTAGTGTTGCCACCATTTGTGAAAATTACAACTAGTATTTAATGGTCCATATCAGAAACGAGTCTTCATAATTGTTTTAGAGATACTTGATCTCATACCACTTGAATCTCTTGTATGATTTCTTGCTTCTCCTTCACCCCATTGCAAAAAATCTTTGACTATCTTCTAAAGGTTCTTTATGAAATGGTACATAGTGTTTGAAAGACATCCAAATTGTTGTATGATTTTAAATGATTCATTCTTCACTTGTTGTGGAGTTGAAGTGCACTTCATTGCAATTCCAATGCAATATGCAATTTCAAAATCAGATCATTTTTGAGCATGCTAGAGCTTCTTGAAGTTGATGAACTTTCTAGTGAAAACTACCTGAAAAGTTTGGAAGGTTCCTGTACAGTCGTGTCTGGAGAACTACATACGTATTTGGAGAGGAAAATAGTATGGAATATATTACAAAAGCACATTGGGTTCCAAATTGGAGCCTCGCTTTGCAGTGGACGTGGCTACTCACAGCCTTGATAATCTGCTTCAACGACCGTTGCTTCTTTGTTTGATTTGTGGGTTGTATGACAATCATCGGAGTATCACTGACAGAGCACCTAGCTTATGTTTCAATGGGAAGCAAGCCGTAGGAGGTCCATCAAGTGCTCGGGGTTTAAAAGTGTGCTCTAATGTAGAGGTACACTAGTGTGACCCTGTGCGTTGGCCCAATTTTCATCTACTCTCGGTTCCACTCTTGGTTCTACTTCCGATTCTACTCCCAGTTCTACTCCCGGTTCCACTCCCAGTACCAAGAATGCCACCAAAATCAAAGTAAAAGTAATTTTCTAATTTTTTAATCAATAAATACTTTGAAATTCAATAACTTTTGCACCACCGCTCCAAACGCCACGAAACCAAGCCGGTGCACCCCTCCTCGACAAGAGCTTTCCGACGGTACCAAGCACGCGTCCAGGGGACGCATGGTCAGGAAGTTGTCCACGCTACAAACAAAACAAAACAAAACAAACAAACAAACAAACAAACAAACAAACAAACAAATAAACAAACAAACAAACAAACAAACAAACAAACTCATTTAAGGTATTGATTTTGTGTTCTCATTGCACAAGTAATGTAAAAATAGTATACATTTCAAGAGGTAAACACTTTTAATGACCAATGTGTTTCAACTTCAGAAATTCATAACTAATTGCATGAAGCTTAAAAAAACATGAAAGGATTTGGGTTGGATTTCAATTCTATATGTCTTTGATAGAAAATGTATCAAAAATGGTGTTAATGGACCTCCCCAAATTACTTTTCAACTTTTAAATGGGTACTTTAATTTTTTTATTGTAAAGATATGCTTGATGCACAACCTTAATGCACAACTTCAATGCACTTCTCAATAAATTGCTAACTTTTGCATTGGTTAGTAATGAGAACTTGAAATTTTTACCATTGGAAGCGCATCTTTGGAAAGTACTTCAAATATGCACAAGAAAATTCAAATTTAGACATTTGATATTGAGAAAAATGCTTCAAAAGCAAGATAAAAAACAAAAATTATATAGGTTTAAGCAAATCATCCCTATTCAAAGCACATTGCATTCCACACAAAAAATGGAATTTAAAAAATAAAAAAATTCCTATATATTCACATTTCCCATCAGAAAGATTCAAACTACAAAAAATTAGAGTGCCAAATTTTTAAGTTAATGGAACTCAAAGTCTAGAAATTTAATAAGTAAGTTACAATTTTCTTTTCTTTTCTTTAAATACTAATATTTAAAATCTACATAATCAAAATGTTTGATACATTCTCATAGAAGCCTAGTACTAGAGCTTATAATAGAATAAAATCTTTAAAGAGGCCATGTTTTATAACATATTCAAGTTTTTTCTTAAATCCTACACTTGTTTAGGGTTTGAAGTGTAAAATAACAATTAGGACAAGTTGCCTAGTGGAACATAGCATTTAGAAGCATACATTATCATTGCCTTAGCTCTATAATAGATGATGTGGAGTATTTTACATCCAAAAATACTTCCGCATCAATAGCTAAGTGGACAGGCTCAATGTGATGAGTACAAAATGAAGGAAAGACAATGGATATAAAAGTAAGGCTGTTGAATGTAATGGAATAAGGATATGAGATAATGTGAACGTGCTTGTTTTCACAATGCACTAAGATCTACTTGCTTATGTTACACATATGAAAGAGGAAAATAAATGAATAAAAGTTTGATATGCATTGTAGTGTATATGACATAAATTATATAAGTTATTCAAATTCAATCCAAACAAGTGTAATATATGTGTAAAGTTTTTTCAAATTTTTGAATCCTAAAAATGAATCTTTAGCCTATTTTCTAGTTTGCCAAACATATTTGTGCCAACACCATTCACTCTATGACAAGAAATTAAATAGAATATTAAGCTAAATTATTGCCTTGATGAGGATAGCCTCCCAAAGCTTTGCATCAATCCTTGCTAATATCTTCAAATTATGATGCCACTTTGTATATTGGTCACTTCATTCTAGAATTCTAATTGCTACAAAAGAATGATTGGTATTAAAAACTCTAGCCTCTTTTCAAGTTTGATGAATTTGCACTAATTTGATGAATTTTGCAATAAAATCCGCGGCTATTTGGAATTTATATATGACAAGATACACAAAAAAATCATATTGATTGCAATGAATTGCAAGACAAATAAGGACCACTTCCAATTAAATCTCTTTTGTTAACTCATATAATGAGTAGATTGTATCATTATTTTTGTAATTTGTCATGTGCTATTTCTTTTTATTTTCCAAAAATCATCTATACATGCAAGGAATTAGTAGGGCAATAGAAAAAGAGGTAAAGAAACAAAGTTTTATAAGGTATATATTTTCTTCTATAAGGAACAAATTTCTTTTTTACATTTGATACTACTTTACATAAGCAACACTTCAATACAGAATTCATTCAAGCTTGAAGAATGTTAAAACTTTGAAGAAATCCAAGTATTTTGGTCCAAAGTCATTAGAGAGAGAGAAAATCAATTTTAGAGTGTCTAAATTTGTGAAAATTATGTAAGTGAGTAGATATGCCATAGATGAAGAGATGGTTTATAAAAGATATGGGATTCATGAAAGGGCTAGAAAACTAGAGTTCTAAAAAAGATGAAGGAATTGTAAAGTCTATGAAGAAGAATTTAAAACATTGTAAAAGTTGTTGATAGGATATGGAAAAAAATTCAAAAAAAATTGAAATGACTCCTTTCCAAACCATGGAACATTTAATTTCAAGTATTGGATACCTAAAAAATAGTTTTTTGACATTGTAATATTGAATATGATCCACACATATAATGCACCTTTTCAATGCCTCTTGATTCTCAAAAAAATACTCTCAATTTAAGCATATAAACGGTGGTACTAAATCACATATATTGCACATTATTCATTTATATTTCTATAATGTTATAATTGTGCAAAAATAAAATTCACATTGCTCTTGTCATTATCCCAAGGACCTTGATCACATAAACAAATGCACCCTTGACTCCGAAAAGATTTGGAAGCTTTTTGTGACATTTCTTTGGAGGTGTTGTTATCGTCTCTATTATCAATAAGTTGTGATATATTATGTATAGGGCAATCATTGAGGTGGAGGGAATTCTGAAAATAAACAAGGATGGCAAAGCCCGAAGAAGAATGCCTGTTGATTTTCAAAATTCCCAACAATAAGGAGATTGGTCGACGTAAAAGCCTGTATGAAAATGGATGAAATATGTGATTGATGAATGAAAAATTTGTAGTCACCAATTATATGGATTTTACACACACAACAGGGGACTATGGGAAAGAATTTTGCCGCAAAATGAATGATACATTTCTTCCAACCATTCCCAGTTTTAAACTGAACTTATCCTTTTCCTGAGGACAGACAATTAGTGTCGCTGTGCAATTAGTGCCACTACAATTTTTTTTTTCCCCGTCCTTACTTGGAATTTAGCACAGGACAGTATTTTTTCAGCTGGCATTGATGTAAGTACATTTTAAATAGTGTGACGGCTTTCTGTAAACTGCTCTCACATGCACTATGCTTAACTGGTTAAATCAGTGTTAGTAAGTTAAGTTAGTGTACATTTGGAGTCACGTTTTTGGCATCACGTTGACAGCGCTGGAGACTTGTCACTCACTTTGTGCCGTTGGTGGATGTCAGCCTCAACTGCGCTAACTTATCAGTCAAGCTGAGGTGAAGTACATTTTAGGTGGGTACCCCCAAACCGCCACTCTTGGCTAGTGTGCCTAGTTTGACTGGTCAAAACTCCATTGATTTTCTTGTTTGCAAATGAAAGGAGGTTTCAACGCACCAAAGAATGCGACATTTGGATGTCATATGCAAAAGTTATGAAGGGTCAAAGTTTTTTTTCTTGGTAGATGTTGTGGGATTGTTTCTTCAACATACGTACATAGTAGAGATGTACATAAAGTGATGATGATGGTTTTAGGCAAGGTGCAAGTTTGGGTGTATCTACCCTATCCTAAAATATATTGGTATAGTAGACATTGTGTGTGCAAGGGAAAGGAGGTTCCAATATACCAAAGAACACGACATTTGGATCCCTTAAGCAAAAGTTACGAAGGATCAAAATTTATTTCAGCAAATGTTATGGGATCATTTCTTTATTATACGTATGAGTTTGGAGATGTACAAGTAATGAAGGCAGTTTTAGGTAAGGTGCAATTTAAGGTATATCTACCTTTTAATTTTATAGTCTCCCAGCCGCAATGGGATTTGTATTGAACCATTCAATTTGATGGCAAGCTCGGCATCTTCCTGTTCATATCCAACAAACCGGCCAAGCGGAGCAATGTGAACCGTCTTGTAGGCAAGATGGAGACAAAGCCAATTGCATCTATCAACAAGGACAAGATTCAAAAAATGCTCATTGAGAACGTCCTACCGTACGAAATGGCCATGTATTTAGCTAGTCAAAGATAGGCGCAATATGACTCTTATCCAAAAGGACAATGTTAGACCTTACATAGCAAGCACCGATTCCGTTTTGGCCTCCGAGCTTATGAAAGATGGTTATGACATGAAGCTCGTCAACCAACCACCGAGTAGTCCAAATATGAATGTCCTAGATTTGGGATCAATGGTTTCATGCCATCCAACTGCTGCAGTACTAGGTTGGCAATTAGCATATAATTAATGAAATGATAAGACAACACAAAAATGCATTTCTATACCTCCAAACTTCAAAGCTCAACAATGTTTTCTTGACTTGGTAGCAACCACTACAAGGGAGCAATGTCAGTTCAGACATTTTTATTCAATTTTTTGTCAACTTAGCCCCTAAAGGCCCAAGGCCTTTTTTTTGCCAAAAAACACCCAAAACTGCCATGTTTTAGCAAAGAGTGAAGAAAAAATTAAAATGTTTTTTTTGCACATCTAACCATAGGATCTTACACCTAACTAGTATAAGAATGTGTGGAAAAAGTTTCAGAATTTTTGACCACACGAATTGCAAGATATTTGCATGTATGTAGAAAAAAGAAGTTTTTCAGCACATTGCGAGATTGGATTTTTTGACTTTGAACCTTTTTAACATAAATTTTTTGTATAACGGAGTTTTGAGCTTTTAATCTTTATAGTGAAGAATCAAGTTGAGAGTCTAAGAAAAACAAAATTCAAAAAACTTAATTTTCATTATTAAAAAAATTGTTAAGTAGAATTAGATACGAGATAGAAGGAAAATCTAAAATATTCATATATTTTAGCTGGAATTAAAATGCACTAATTCCAATGGTGAGATTGTTCTAGCAAGTAAATTGAACCATGCCAAAAAAAAAAATTTGAAAAATTTGAAAAATTTCATTAAAAAATGAGTCCTACGAGTTATTTTTTTCAAAAAGATGCTCTAACTGCCCGAAAAACAAGAATGTCCATAACTTTCTCATAATATATCCAAATGAAATGAATCAAAGCTTTCTAGATAGACAAAAATATAATCTATGGGAAAAAAAATTCGAAAAAAAAAAAATTAGTTTTTGCAAAATTTTGTTTGCTGCCCGCTCTCCCCTCTTTTGAGCTTATTTGGACATCACTTTCTTCCTTGGGCACCGATTGAAAAAAAAAATTATACTCCCACAAAGCTTATCAGTTTTTCTATCTTCTAAAAGAGTTTCAAAAAATCAGGACAAAATTTCAGCCCGTAGGTACCTACTCGAAATCCCACTTGTCCGTTGAACGGACACTTAGGCCTTTAGGGGTTAGACATTATTTGTCAGTTTTCCCGTCAATTTTTTGTCAATATAGACATTTTAGTCAATTCGGACATGTCAATTCGGACATTGTTTTCTTGTAGTGGCAAAAAGGTTTCCTCTTGCAAATTTCATTCCAACTTAAAGGTAATTAACAAGGCTAAAATCTTGTCAAAAAAATTTACATCCCTTCACTGCAAAATGTGTGGTGACTATCTTATGACATACAAATAGTATGTGGTAACTGTATGGTGATTGGCAATTCTTGTTTGGTGATTGAAATAGTCATTGTGTGGTGATTGGATTTGTGCGATAAATGGCATGTTTACTCTATGTGAGGGTCGGATTTGGTACAAATTTTGTAAATTTTTATAGAAAATAAATAAATCATATGCCACCTTTTGCGGGTGATTTGGGCTAACAAAGAATTCACCCGCAAATTCCATTTTGATACTTCCTTGTCACTATTAACCTTAACCTAAAAATACATTGATTCAACCTAAGATTATTCTACACCCAAATGATTACTCCTTCGCCTAGAGCAATTTCGTGGTTTCATGGATGCATGATCAAGACAATGAATGTAGGAGGCAACAATATTACCAATTACCGCATATGGGCAAGCAAAGCTCATTTATAGGCAGGAGCTTCCCAAAATACTTGTGTGTTCAATAGATATTTTTTTAGAATGCCAAGGATGACCTTGAACGCATGGAATAAGAAATCCAAGAGTTAAAAGTAGACCACACATGTTCCATGAAACCATGGAATTGCTTTGGGGCAAAGGAGTAATCATTTGGGTGTAGAATAATCTTAGGATGAATCAATGTATTTTTAGGTTAAGGTTAATTGTGACAAGGAAGTATCAAAATTGAACTTGCGGATGAAGTCTTTGTCAGCCCAAAAGCACCCGCAAAAGGCGGCATATGATTTATTTATTCTTGAAAAAAATTTACTAAATTGCGCTCTATTTTTTGAATGCAAATCTTAAACCTTCAAGGCCCAAGGCCTTTTTGGGTTTAAAAACATCATTACCTTTGAAGTGATATAGTTCAAAATGTTAGTAAGGTATAAAAATCTCAACTATACAATCTTGTAGTGTACGTGTTGTAGATGACGTGAATCAAATTTGGAGTCATTTATCCATCTAGATCGCAAGATTATAATGTTTTTGTGTAGAAAAAAGATGCTGAAATTTTCCTCTTTTGGAGGTGAAATTCGATTTCTAAACCTCCTCAATTGAAAAAAAATGAAACTACAAAATCAACATACAACCACATTGGTGAAAAAAATATCATTGAGTGGACTTATATACTATGTCTGCAAAATGGCTTTCAAATGTCCAAAAATAACAAAAAAAGTTGCAAAAAAACACATCTAAAGCTGAACCTCCTTCTACTAAAATGATTCTCAGTCACTCATACCTTTTTGGATTGACATGAAATTTTAGACATACAAACTAGACTAGTATGCCCAACTTTTCCAAAAATATTGATTGAAAACGGACATTTTATGAAGAAGAAACAAGCTGCGAAAGTTCATTGTAATCCAAAAATGTCAGGATTTTGAACTTCACATTGCTCCCAAACATTCAAAACAGCTTGGATTGACATGAAATCTTTTCCACAATAACTAGAATTCAAGGAGAACATAATGCAACAAATTTTATTGAAAATAAACATTGGGTGAAGGAGATACAAGCCTCCAAAGTTGCAGCCATCAATAGCAGTTTGGTGAACTCAATTTGAACATTGTAACTTTGATTGGCTTACAAAAAATCTGTAAATCTTGGTTTGATTTGAAAATTTTACCACACAAAGTAGAAAAGATAGCGCAAATTTTTCAACACTTCTTATTGAATTTGGACATCAAATGCAAAAATTACAGCAATTTGAATTGGACTTGAAACTTTGTGAGGCTGTTTTTGGGCCCCTTAACCCCTAAGTGCCTAAGCCTCTCCAAGTGTGTTTTTCCATTGAAAAAAGAGCATGAGCTTATGGTTATCTCCAATGAAGCAAATTGTTTGTTTTTCAAAATCTAACCATATAGATGTTTAGAGAGCTTGCTTATTAGTGTGCTTACCAATTTTGAGTGTAAAATTGCATAGTAGCTGTGAGATTATAATAAGAGAAATGTAAGTATCTTATTTTTAGTATGCTACCCCTTCCCACAATGTTTGAAAAATTTGCATATAAGAGTTTTTTGGAGTTGGATGTGACAAGAACAATTTGAAGTTGCATTAGCACACTAAAATGCACTTCTAAAAAACTTAAGTTCAAATGAAGAGCTACCAAATTCATTACACAATCCACCTTGTAGTTGTTGAAACACAATTTTATTAAATAAGTAGAAATTGTAAATAATTCCAAATCAACACTTGCATGTTTAAATAGTCAACGGTGAAAAACATGAAAACACTTTACTCTTTCCATTGGGACCATTTTCAAAGCAAATGGATAAGTACAACTTTTTAGATCTCAAATCTGGTGAAATTAGCAAGCTTCGTTCAAAGCCGGGAAATCAAGTCAAATTTGCAAGCTTTACTCTTCCACTAATGATACATATATGCCTTTGAGGACCTCTCAAAAATCAAATATTTACTTTTTTTGGTGAAAAATAAAAGTTTCCAATACTTAACCTTCAATATTGCTTGTAAAAAAAATTTAACTGGTCAAAAGAATTTAACTGCCTATGCCCAAACGAGCCTAAAATTTTGGAGCGACCATATTTGGTCGCTCAAGCAGTTAGGGGTTAAGGTAGGAGGCTCTAAAAGCAAGCATCTAAGGTCTGGTCCGCCTTTTTTATGTGGTTTCTTGGATGGGATTATTTTTTGCTCATTTTTCAAACAAAGAAAAATAGATTCAAATTGTAACACAAGTGGTTCGTTTTTTTTGAAGCATTTTTGAATTATTTATGAACAATCAAACAAGATGTGTCATAGGTCCCTATTTATGACCCTCGGTATTCCATAAACTGTTCACTTGCAACTTCTAGAGAGAAATGTGGAAAGCAAGACAACGATTGGCTCTTGCAATAAATAATAATTTTTTTATTGATCCATTCAATGACTATAGTAGATCCATTTAAAGACCATCTCATGTCCATTTTAGGTGAGTCTACATGGCAGTTCTAAATGACCCTCTAGAGTTCGAGCCTCTTACCTTAAGCGTTGAGAGGTTAATATGGCATTCAATAATCATGCCAAGTTTCAAAGCCCTGCAAATTTTTATAATATTGTGAATGAGGATTTGAATTTTGTCTATGCTGTGATTGGCAAGTTTAAGATAACTACACCTAAAATCGCATGGTTTATAAAATCTCACACTAGACATTCTTGCCTAAAATGTACTCCCACTATTCATATGACTCTATAATTGCCCTTAGATGCACCTATTTTCATCAATTTGAAAATTCATAGTTTATTCACAAGGTGTCCAAAAAATGCATTCTAAGAGAATCTAGAATCCCATTTTGACTACTAATGAGACCCTCGTCACCCCAAATTGTTTTTTTCAATATAATAGTGAAAGCCATGCTGAATTGCTTAACTGTGCAATTTAAGGTGCAGTTACTTTATTCTAAGTTACTATAGTTAGAAACTGAATCACCTGCAGAAGTCATTTGCATTAGAGGAGATTCGAGCCTCTAAGAGACTGTGAGTTCCCGGACTGTGGAAACTTTGCAAAAATGCTGGGATGATGCCAAATGGCCAGGCTAACTTGGCCAAGTAACTACCATGTCAGATTATTTTATTTATTTTTATTTTTTACATAATTTAAAAAAAAAATTCTTTTAACAGTTTAATAATTGTTTTGTTTTTTTGTTTTTTTCTGACAGCATTGCTGTTTTCCCAGCATCAGGAACAGCCCTGAAACGGTCTTCTGGAGGCTCAGATCTCCTCTTATGAGCCAGTAAACAAAATAAACTTTGGTCACCTACTCCATGTCTAAGTTACAATGAATTTGCAACAAATGGCAATCATACCACAAATTAACCCCTCACCGCCTAAGAGGACGAAAAGTGTCCCTACACAAACTTTGAAGCACTATAACTTTTGCATCCAATGTTCGAATTCAATAAAAAATTGTTGGAAAAGTTGCGAACACTAGTCTAATTTCTATGGTAAAATTTTCAGATCAATCGAAGACGAATTGCGTTTGTGAGAGCCATTTGAAGTTCATAGGGTCAATTTTTGTTCAGCACACTGTGTTGTGATAAATGCAACTTTGGGGCTTGTATCTTTTTCCAAAAATGTTTGTTTTCAAAAAAAATTGTTGGGTTTTGTATTCCTTAAGGTCTAGTTATTGTGGTAAAATTTTCATGCCAATCCAAGTTGTTTTGAATTCTTGGGAGCAATTCAAAGTTCAAAATCCAGATATTATTGCATCTCAATCAACTTAGGCGGCTCATAACTACTTCATACATGATCCTTTTTCAAAAATTCTTATTGGAGAAGTTGCATATACTTGTCTAGTTCTTGTGGCTAAAATTTCATATCAATCCAAGAATTTATGATTGTTTGAGAAGCATTTTAGTAGAAGGAGGTTCAATTGTAGATGTGATTTTTTGCTCCTTTTTTCATTGTTTTGGGACATTTCAAATCCATTTTGTAGACGCAATGATTCATTTTTATGAAATTCTTTTTGTCAAAGTGTTTATATTATGGTTTTGAATCACTTCGTAGCTTTTAGCTTTTTCATTTGAGTAGGTTTAGAAATCAACTTTCACCTCCAAATGTGTTTTTAAGAAAATTTTAGCACCTTTTTTGAACACTAAAACATTATAATCTTTCAATCTAAATGGTCAAATGACCCCAAATTTGTTCCACACCATCTAAAACATACACTCTACAATATTGTACGGTTGAAATCTTCATACCTCACTCTAATTTTGACTTTTCAGACTTGCAAAGGCAGGCATTTTTTAAGCATGGTTGGACTTTGGGCGGTGAGGGTTAATGATGATTCCAGATATGGCTTTCAAGCTTTGTACTCCCCAATCCAAAGTCGACATGGAGATGTTTTCATTTGCAGATATTATTATTAAGATACTTAATTAAGGTTTAGGAATTCTGTCTCTATGTCAATGACTACACCAATTGACCAGTGGGATTTTTTTGGTGATTTGTCGTTAATTTGCACCAAAATAATGGGCCTTGCATCAAGCCTACAGAACGGAATAGTACTAAAAGGCCAAAAAGTTGCCTAGAAAACTTCAAATTAAAAAAAATCTTGGATGAAGTCACCAAATTGTAGATGAAAATTGAATTATGGATATATAGTATGTGTTATTTAATGTTTTATTTTCTATCCAATATGTGGATGAATGTTGAAATTTGGAGCATCACTAACATTCAATATTGCCACTTTGGCAATTCATAAAAAATGAAAAAAAAAAATCCTACAATTAACCTTGAACCCTTAACCCCTGAAGGGCCCTTGGGCTCCGGGGATACAGTACCAAATACGGTCGCAACCAATATCCAGAAGTTTGAATCAGCTGGAAATTAAGTATTACAACCATACATATTGAAGGATTGTACAATGGTGGGTGTATAAAAAAAATTGGAAAGCCCTCGGAGCAGCTCAAATACGTCTGTATATACGGCCGCAAAGGGCTTTTATGACGTTCATGGTTAAACGCCATCTTGGCCGTTATTTGTCCAATAGAAACAAGAAAATCCTACTATGTAGGATACAAGTGCAATTTTTCATCTTTAGAATTTTGTTGTGAAAAGGGGAGGTCTTTTGTAGTACTTTGATTTCCAATGAGTGCTTTTGCATTTTTTTAAATCAATGATTCACATGGTAACCAAAAA
Organism: Neckera pumila; assembly: GCA_963969595.1. Taxonomy (NCBI): domain Eukaryota; kingdom Viridiplantae; phylum Streptophyta; class Bryopsida; order Hypnales; family Neckeraceae; genus Neckera; species Neckera pumila. Next base: position 17,405,108 of record OZ018409.1, read on the forward strand.
GATGATTTCTACGGTCACCAACTCGTCCTTAACTTTTAAGTGCCTAAGCCTTTTCAAGTGTGTGTTCCTATGAAAATAGAGCATGGACATGAACAACTACAAATAATGTAAGGACCTAAAATATACTTTAAAAAAAATTAATTTCACATAAAAAGCTATCAAACTATTACATAATCCACCTTGCAATTGTTGAAATGCAATTTTTTTTATAAGTAGAAATCGCAAATAATTCCAAATCAACACTTAAATGTTTAAATTTTCAATGGTAAAAATCATAAAAATACTTTATTCTTTCCATTAGGACCATTTCTAAAGCAAATAGATAAGTACAATTTTTTAGATTCCATTTCAAGTGAAATTGGCAAGCTTTGCTTAATGCCGAGAAACCCAGTAAAATTTGTAAGCTTTATGCTTCCACAATGAGACATATATGCTTTTGAGGGCCTCTCAAAAATCATATATTTACCTTTTCTAGTGAAAAATAAAAGATTTCAGTAGTTAACCTTCAAAACTATTTATAATTTTTCTTTTGTAGGGTTCAATAATCAAAGTACAACTACAATTGACCAAATAAGCAATTCAATATGATTCCCATTATTATAGTGAATTTTTTTGTAGGTTCTTATTGGTAGTCGAAAGGGGATTCTAGATTTTTTTAGAGTGCATTTTTGGACATCGTACGAATAATCTGTGAATATTCAAAGTGCTGAAAATAGATGTTTCCAAACTCGACTCAAGACTCTCATGAATAGTGGGAATACATATTAGGCAAGAATTTGTAGGAATCAATTTTAGAAAGGGGTCAAAATTAGGTGTAGTTGTCTTAGATGTATTCTATTTTTCTATAGTTAATTGAAAAGTCAACCATCCAATATCCTTCAAGTCTGCAACGTCCTTTTGAGGTTAATTTAGACCTTGTAGTAATATTGCTAATGTACAAATTTGGGAATTATGTGAATTTGCAAGAAGCAGTGATATGAAGTTTTATTGTATTTTAAATGAAATTAATATAATATCTACACTATTGTCATATAATTCTAAATAGTGTAATTTCATCCAATCTCTCATCCAACTTTCATCCACTCTTGAATGATTGTATTGAGAGTTCATCCAAATTTTGAGCAAATGTTCACACTTATTAGATGGTAATCATCTTTAAATAGTTCATTAAATTTTTCTAAGGGTGTCTTATACTGATCAAACCTTGTACTCATTGGATTAATTAACTTGTGTTCAACAATGAGAACAAAATGGAAGAATATTTTCATATTCATTTTTTGCACTTTAAACTTAAAGAAGAATAAAACCTCACATTTTTAGTATATGAAGGCATGTATCCATTTTTATTTGTAAAATTCTAAATAAATTCAAGTAATAATTCAAATTTATTGTAGTTTTTGAAAGCAATTGTTACAAAATTTGTACTAATTACAAAACAAATTACAAATATTCACTTATTACCATAGATGTATGTTACAAATGAAGAATTTAAAAAAAAATTAAAATCATCCTTTCACCAAAATTAATAAAATTTATTACTTCAATGTAATAGGATTTGAACTTGTAATTACAATAATACATACAATCATATTTAAGAACTTAAAGATATTCAAAATGGAGTGAAAATTAGACTATTCTATGGACACTATAGTTTGTAAGCCAATCTAGATGCAAAAATATAATTTTGTTAGCTAAATTTAAGATTTGGTAAAAAAAATTCATAGAATGTAGGATGTATTGTGCATGATCCATATTCATTATATGTAGCTAAGACCCAAATAAGATCCAAAATAATAAAATGGCTTAAAATATAATTTTAATTGGTATTAAGACCACCAGTAATTCTTTTGCACCAATAGATGGAATCCATTCATTTTAGACTGTGAAGTTAGCAAGCAAAATGATCAAAATTACCTTGAGACAATCAAATTTTCAATTAACATTACTATTTTGGAAAATGTCTTTTTAATATTAAATCAATTATAGTTGAAAATATAAAAGTACAACCTCAACTTGGTTTTCTATATAGTCAACATTTGAACTTCAGAAATATGCTTTTGATTTTTTGGAGAAAATTTGAGCTGTTTGGGCTTCCTTATTTCATAAAGTTGTTTAAGGGTTAATTCATCAAGTTTTAAGATTCAAAATAAGTTTAGAAAAAAATTTATGAGCCTCCATAAAACACTATTTGCACTCATAAGAATCTAGCATTATTGATTAGCCTTGTAAAAAGATCCTTTTGAATTTGAAAAAAACCATAATGTTTAGGAAAACATATTTGCCCAAATGATCAACTAGCCCAACTTTCTTGGCTTACACATAGGAGGATTCTTCACTTTAAACCTATATTCTTGGACCTTCAACAATGTTATAGGGAATCATGTAAGCCTATATGCAATATTACATTTATATTTATTTATTTGCTCTGGATTGATGGTGGAGAGACTTTGCATTGACAAAAGTTTCCGTGAATAAATTTGAACACATTGTTGCTTGAAAAGCAATGCATTATTGTAGGGAAGAACATTTAGTATCGTAGTGTTTTGTTTCAAGGTTGTTTTACACTTGGGAGACCAACACCAATAGTAAGGTTACGAGGATTGGAAGTGGAAGAGGAAAAGACAAATTTATCCATTTTTTTGTCTTTTCTATTATTTTCACCTCTTTCAATTTGTGACAAGAAAGTTGATTGTGACTTAAAAGGTTGACTAGAAGGACACTAAGGACATTTTGTGTCCATAGGTGTCAACCAATTAGTCTACGTGCAAATTGAAGAATGAATGATTTTCATCCTATCTTTTTTGTGTGCAACTTAATTGATGCTATCTATATCCACATCATAAAGTTAACCCCTGAAAGACCAACATGCGTTTTTTGACTACATAGGAATTTAGGGCAAGCACGTGTGACTAGAGATATCTTTAATTTTGGCCCAAATTTTAATAGAAGGTGGGACGAGGAATATCTTTCATATGCACTAAATCTCTTGACATTTGAAAATATGAATAAAAAGTTATGGCCTAATATGTTATTTTTTTTCATAGGCAAATCAGAAAAAATGGGCAATCCAGGTAGATAAAAAAAAATCACTTTTTTCAGGAAAAAAACCTGAAATAGATTTTCTAGAGTTATATATACATGGAAAGCTTCGAATCATTCCATATTAATCAATGAGTCAAAAGCTAGGAGAATTTCTGTTTGCGGGCAGTTATGGATGTCTGTTCTCTTACTCTAAAATAAACTTTGAAGTCCTTCATCTTACTCAATTTTTAATATTCAGTAGAAAAAAAATAAAATCATAGAATGTAGATTATTTATTACAACATTGCAACCATTGGGATTGGCATTTTTCAATTCCAAAATTGAATTCTTAACAATTTTGTATTTTCAATCATTTTCTACTACTATCTACTAACTAATTATTTCCTATATGTTGTACAATTCTATATGATCTGAAAATTTTCAAGAATGTGGCCAATTTGTCTAGGAAAGAAAATTCAAAGAAGCACCAACATTTTGGATGTTTTTTCATAGAAAAGTGAGCTTGTGAAGAGTAGCTGCTCTGTTATTTGCAGGGCCAAAAAAATGATTTCAGTGAATTTGAATGCTTACATCTTGCAATCCATGCCATGGAAATTTTTAAAATTTTTACCACATTTTCTCAAGTCAACATACTACAAGATCCCACGGTTACATGATTGTGTCAAAAAAGTTTTATTTTCAAAAATTTGGTACTTGTACTAGAAATGGCAGTTTTTGACCATTTTTGGTGAAAATATAGTCAATAAACTTTAGGAGATAAATTCAAGACAATTTAGTTGTCTTTTGATTTTCTATGGGGTAGTTTATCAAAAAATTGGTACATTATCTAATTTACTTCTGTAGTTTAAGTTATTTTCTCTAAACCCCTAAATTGCTATTGTCCCCTCGGGGAATAAAATGGATTTTGGGCCAGCTACTACGGCTTCAATTTGTGTGGTGATTTTTCAAAACTTTTTGCAAAGATAAGAAATTATATTAGCTTTCTGGCAATATCATTTTTATTTCAATTGGTGCCCGGATGCAAAGTTATGCCATCTGAAGCCCAAAATGGAGTTTGTCAAGCAAAAAAAAATCACATAAAGTAAAAATTAAAATTTTAAAATTTTATTCCTCATAGAAAGTAATTTTCTTTTACATGGAATGATTTGATTCATTCTATTTAGATTATTGATAAGAAAGTTATAGACAATCTTGTGTTTTGGGCAATTTAAGCATCTTTTAAAAAAACAAAACTTGCAAGATTTATTTTTCAATGCCATTTTCACAATTTTTATAAAAAAAGTTTCACGGGATATAATTAGCTAGCTAGAACAATCTTACCATTGGGATTAGTGATTTCCAATTCCATATGGGCTCACACTCCTATGCTCACATACTAGCAACCCTCCTTCAAGCTCATAAGGATTTAGTTTCCTTCAGTCTTAAACTTATTTCTATTAAAATATATTTAATAAATGAAAATTAAATTATTATTTTTTAAATGTTTCTCATAGAATCTCAATTCAATTCTGTAACATTAAAAATTAGAAATTCAAAATGTAAGGTGCAAAAAATGTAAGCTATAAAGATTCAAAGCTTTGAAAATCTATTCATGCAAGGTGCAAAAAAATTTGATTTCTTCACTTTGAATGCAAATATCTTGCAATCCATCCGATCAAAGTTTTGAAATTTCTTCCATATATTCTTATACTAGTCTAGTGCAAGATCCTAGGGTTAGATATTCACAACAAACAATATCTAAAGTTTTGTTCACTTTGCAATAGAAATGGTAGTTTTGAGTGGTTTTTGATGGAAAAGAATGCCTTGGAATTAAACTTGATTTTGACATTCAAAATAGTTTCTTTTGCTTTTGAGCAAAACTAACAAAATAAAGCTTTTGAACTCCACATGAGTTTCTACTCCACTTGAAATTCTAAATTTTTTCTTAAAATAAGCATTTTAGTTTTAGTGAAGTTTGAAGCTCATGATCTATAACTAGATTTTTAAATTTGGAGTGATACAATAGAACCTCTCTTAGTGCATAGAACAGGAATTATGCACTAAGAGAGGTTTATGCAGTAAGAGAGGTTCTGTCACAACTTTGGCTAACGTGGCCTCTCACTATGGGGCCTCCAACTATTGTTCACAAATATCACGACTTGTCTTAGTGCATATATGCACTAAGATAGTATGCACTAAGAGAGGTTCTACTGTATTAAAAAAATTTCATTTAATATCACAATGCTCTAGACTATATTGCACTATTATTTTTGAATATTTTAGATTTTTTGAACATGATTTGTATTTGGTATGGATTTTTCTCATTTTTTCTTTATAAATTAATAATAATTTGAAATTTTTACAAAAATAAATTGAAAATTTTACAAAAAAATTTAGACATGTAATTTCATCTTCCAAAAATTGGGAGATACAACAAAGTGAGGGACTTTCAAGTTTGATTACACAAGCATGGGCTTTGTCTAATAGGTAGGACGCTAAACCCATATTACAAAGTGGGCCTTGAAGGATGAATTTATTTCTAGCAAATTGCAAGAATTTCTTATTTGCCACACATGATAAAATTTACTGATTTTGAATTACATTTGCAATCAGAGGTCCTAAATTATTATGGCATGAAACAAGGGACTATTTTTTACAATTATTTTCGAAAACCCAAATTTCATGAGGCTGCAAGGCGCACTTTTAATGTAAGATAGTTTGTTCTTAAAGTAACCATTTAAGAGCTATTTGTCTTTTCAGAGAAGCTAAACTCTTTGAAACAATTTTCAGCAAAATTTTGTAGGAAGAAATATGGACTTGCCATCTAACCCAAGTCGTTTTCATATTTTTTGGATCTTTGTGGATTTAGTTACATATTTTTGAAGTTGAAGCGCAATGGTCACTAAAACCGACCACATCTTGAAGTGTATACTTTTGGTACATTGAAGAAAGCAAAATGTACTTATGCGCCATAATCAGTTTTAGACTTTTAGAGGCCAGTCGATTATAGAACAAGTTAACTTAGGACGGGTTTAGAGTTCTACATCTAGTTTAGGGGTTCACCCCTAAAGAAAAGACCATTGTCCCTTCGGAGGACAAATAGAATTTTGGGCAGGTACCTATGGGCTGAATTTTTGTCATGATTTTCTGAATTTTTTTTGAAAATAGAAAAATTGCTAAGCTTCTTGGGAGTATAATTTTTTTTTCAATAGGTGCCCGGAAAAAAATTTATGCCCAAATAACCTCAAAATAAGGGATGGGGGGCAGCAAAAAGAATTTTGCAATTTTATTTTATTTTATTTTTTTCTTGTAGGTTATATTTTTGTCTATCTGGAAAGCTTTGATTCATTTCATTTGGACTTTATATGAGAAAGTCATGGACAATCTTGTTATTTGAGCACTTAAAGCATCTTCTTGAAAAAAATAACTTGTAGGATTCATTTCTGAATGCAGTTTTAACAGTTTTTCAAAAAAAAAAATCTAGAAGGTTTAGTATTTTTACTAGAACAATCTCACCATTGGGATTTGTGCTTATTATTCCATATAAAAGAAATTTAGATTTTAGATTTTCCTTCTATCTTGTACCTATTTCTACTTAACAATTTTCTTAGTAATGAAAATTAAATTTTTTTGGATGTTTTTTCCCCTCTAGATTCTCAACTCAATTTTCTACTATAAAGATTAAAAGCTCAAAGATTTGTAGTGCAAAAAATTTAAGTTAAAAATGTTCAAAGCAGTAGAAGAGATTTGAGGCCTCTAAGAGCCCGCGAGTTATCTTCCGTTCCCACAGCGTTTCCACGCTATAGAACGCATGAAAGCTACTGGGCTGATGTGGTCGAGAGAGTGCCACGTCAATTTTGAAAAAAAAAAAAAAAATTTTTTTTGCTTGAAATGATATTTGGGAGAGAATTTTTTTAATTAATTAATTTGATTAAAAAAAAAATCTGACAGCCTGAACCGGCTGTTTTCAGATCTGGCCAGATTGAAGAACAGGCCTGAAACGGCCCTCCAATGCCCTCAGATCTTTTCTAATGTCATAAAATCTAGTCCCACAATGTGCTGAAAAACTTATTTTTTCACTTTAAACGCAAATATCTTGTAATCTATGCGGTCAAAAATTTTGAAATTTTTTCCACACATTCCCATACTAGTTAGGTGTAAGCTCTTATGGTTAGATTTGCAAAGAAAAAAATAATTTTGAAATTTTTTAACTCTTTGTTATAGAAATGACAGTTTTGAGTGTTTTTTGACAGAAAAAAGGCCTTGGTCCTTTAGGGGTTAAGGTGGACGAGCCTATTACCGCCCCCATTCAATTCCATCCTTATGTACATGGAGGGTTCAGTTCAGATCAAAAATGTGCACTACAGGTACATGAGGACGGAATTGTAATTTGGGTGGTAATTGTAATTTGGGTGGTAATAGATGTGGGACAATATAAAAATGACATGGAACAGGCCTCAAATCCCCGGCAGGAAGGCCCGAACGGTGCGATCAGTGCGAGACGGATGAAAGTGTTCATTCATCCTTGCGCCTGTAGACCAACGTGGCGTTTCTCTCAAGCACACATGACTGACGGAAGGGCATGGTCCGGGCCCTACTATATCCAACCCGCCATCAATGCTGCCATTTCGCCCACTTCATTCATCCGTGCCAACGAACTTCGTCCAAGATCCGCTTACGCGGGGACCGGCGCGTACGGATGAAAATTATCCCAGTCCAGTCGTGCCTGAGTGCCTTTCCTTCCCCGCCGGTGCGACGAGGGACCGGACCGGACCGGCGGAGCGGTGGAGTGACGGGAGTCAAGCCAGGGTGCGCTTTCGCACTACTGTCAGGCAGCAGCAGCAGGCGCTTCAGTTGCGACCAAGCCATCATCAACGCCCCGGATTTTCCTCCGCCATCGTGTGCAGCTTCGCCATCGCCATCTCAATCCCGGTCCTGCCTTGAAATACCTATTCCCCGAGCCAAGAATTAGCTTCTGCGGTTGCTATTTGCGTCCGCCGCGCGCGCTCTGGGTTGGCTTGGCAAGATCCTGCTGTCGTGGTATGGTGCAGCAGCAGCGGCGACGACTGGACTGGGGTGAAGAAAGTGCACACGCGGTGGAGATTGTGCGGCGTTGCCTTTCGTGAGGGACGCGCGTGGAATCGGTGCAATTTCGGAGGGCGGAGGGTTTTGAAGGGAGCTAGGGTTTGGTGGCTTGGTGCGGTTAGTTTCTTTGGCTGTGGATGGGAGATGGTGGAGAGATCCGGGTGGGGGTGGTGGTGATGAGAGCGGGTCGGGATCAATGCGCCGTGAATGGAGCTCCGGTGGTGGCAGCGTGATACGGGAGAATCGGGGTGTGGAATGGGGAGAGTGTGGAGTGTTGGATGTAGGGAACAGTGTTGACAATGGTCCTGCTTGGTGCACGTCGCTTTGGATCGGAGCTATCGGAGTTGGCGAGCTGCTTGGAGGCTTTGTGTGTCTGAATTCTAGTGGTTGATGAGGATGTGTGAGCTTAGGAGCAGAGATGTCGATTTTAGGCATAAGTCTGTTTGGAGAGATGTTTAATGTCGGGAGCCTAGTGTTGAAGTTGTTCCTCTTTCCCTCGATCTTGGTCCGGTGCTCGGAATTGATTCTGGAGTGATACGAGCCTCTGTAAGCTTTGAGAGGTTTGGGATGTCAATCATGTTATGGACGAGGGGTAGCTTTGCATTATCGCTCTCAATTGCTGATTATATCAGATCGATTCCCATGTGTTCGTTCGGCAGCAGCTGCCATTTAGTAATCGGGTCCAAGTCCTTGCCACATGGTGAAGTGCATTATCTTTAGGAGGTCCTTAATCTTCATCTTCAGGTGGCGTTTCATTAGCATCTGTGGAATTGGTCGGTATGAAAGATTAACGGCTGAGTACAAGTGTGAGGAGGGATAGGAAGGAGATAGAGGGGTGGCTTCAATTGCCGAGCGGAGAGTATCTGACACTCGTACGGTACCTCTTCTAATAACAGCTCTTATGCTGAGCCATTACCGGGGTGAAAAGCTGCGATCGGCTGTGCTTCTGATAGTCGATACAAGAGGCTCTGTTTTGATTCCGCGCCAAATAGGTTTGTTACAGCGCAGGGTAATCCGAAGTCGAGATGCTTGTATTTGAGCGCCAAATCAAGTAATTATCAGAAGATTGGTATGCCAGCTTTAAATTTCTACATGACCAAGGAATTTGCGGTGACATTTAATCGGGATCGCTTGATCAAAGATTAGCCTTAGATTGAAGCACACTCATTGAAGCATTAGCAGAGTGGTCATATGGGACCATTTGGCAGGGCTGCTGTAGGGCTCATTGCAAGTAAAGATTCAGCAAATAAGAAGAAGAAGAATGGAGAAGAGGGTGTCGGTAACGTTCGCGGAAGGAAAGCAGGCAGCTTGCCTAGTTGGCTCAAGGATGAAGTCGCCGAGGAGAAGCCCATGAAGGAAGGGAAAGAGAAAGCTGGAAAGGAAGGTAAGGACAAATGGAAGGACAGGGTAAAAGAAAGTAAGGAGAAGAGCAAGAAAGGTTTAAGTTCTGGGAAGGGTCATATTGATGAAGAATTGGAGATGACAATTTCTGATCCTATTCCGGATGAGGATTTTCGACTTGCAACTTCTCTTCTGGGCCTCCACCGTATTAAGACGCGGTCAGGACCTCTGCTTTTCCCCGCCAGCACTCGCTCTGGTCCTGCCTATGCAGGAACTTTTCAGAGCCGATTTGATACGGGGAATGCTCGTCGACAGGAACAGGAGAAAGCTTTGAACAGTTGTTCGAAGGGAGAGCCATCAAGCAGACTACTGTCAGGTGTGCGTAAGGCCTCCATGGTGCACGCACGGGATTCAATCACGCCCAAGGACTTCACTGCAGCTGAGGATAGCAGCGAGAGCAGCAGAGAAAGGCATCTTATGCATGCAGATGCCTCAGAGATGGAAGCAAGCCCACAATCTGATGGTAGTCCCGGGTCTTCAAATGTGAAGAAATTACAAAGAAGTTCAAGAATTGTCGATGCTGGTGGGCGTGTCGATGGGTCGGGTCTCAAATTTGAATCTCAAGATAATGGCAACGTCCCGCAGAGACGAAATCCTTTCAACTCTACTTGGTCTGACGGCCACGCGAGCTCCTCTACATCCCAATCCTTGAATAGTAGAGAAGGGAGTTCCGGCGGTATATTCGATTCACATGTATATTTACAAGGTATTATAACTTGAACTCCTCCGATTGAGGATGAGTGTTGGAAATGCGAGAGCAGCCTTAAGAGAGGTTGTTTTTACTTCGTCACTGTCTGCTTCGAAGGTTTGGGATTTTCTGTCAGCTAGTGCTAATTCAGTTTGGGAGGGAGTGGAAAGTAGTTACTTGAAAGTAGGAGAGTGTGCAGGCGTAGAATTTATTTTTGCTGTAGACTGCTCTGTGATCTTCAAATAGTGTTTGGTGGACAACATAATTGAGGCCTCAAGTAACATAATTCTTTTTTATTTGCTGATGCATCATTCAGCGTGTTTTCTCTCTCGTCTAAGCTATCTCACTTGTTCAGTATTATATGAATGACATTTTTAGGCTCCATTGATAATTTCCCATCTTTAGAGTTTCTCCAAAATATATATCCTATTGCTGTCTAAGGCTTATGACCTGATATTACACGTAGTCAGTGAATGTTATTTCATTTGAACTAATCATTCCTTATTCCCTGCCCTGGGATGTCCGCAGATCAGAGGAGTCCATCACGCCATTTGGTTGAGGATGATGCTGACGCTGAGGTATTACTTCAGTTTCCAGTGGTTGTAAATATCAGTAAAATTGTTTCACTTCACGTTTTAATTTTACTCTTTGCAGTTAACGATGAATCTCTGGTCTTATTGGATGATTTCTTTACTCCCTATCGAGGAAGTATTAAATGCTCTGTTGCACGTTGTTTTCAATTACAAGCGTACAAGTCTCGGTTTCTTGCTCTTATTCCTATTTCGAAGTGTGTCTTGAGAGTTTCTTGATCTTGGGAAATGCATTTACATGAATTTTTACTTATTATATAAGACGTGGCGAGTATTTTGTGTAGAGTCCAACAGATTCGCCTCGATTCAAAGCACTTTTGAGAATGACCAAAAGTAGAGGCAAGCGGCCTACTGATATCAAGAGCTTCTCTCATGAATTGGATCCACGCGGAATTCGGTCGCACGAATACTTTCGGCCTCACAATCTCGGAGGTTTCAACGATTTGGAGGTGTGTGTTTCTTGGTTTCTTCTGCCCCGTTGAAGGTTGTACAGCAGACCTGGGTGTAATAGAAGTCATACAAGAGTGTTGGCCTTATCGAAACGAGGACTATGGCCGATGAATGTCCTAACCTGAATGTTAAATTTGCCGAATTTCAAAGTCAGTAAAGTAGCGCGTCGGTGATGGTTTAGCTGAGGAATTTAGAGCTATTGGGGGTGATGTTTGAGGCTATCAATGTATGCGGATCCTTTCTCATTCACCAGCTGTGCTAACAGGAGCTTGTGCGAACATTGAAAGCGAGGTTCAATATTGCCAAGGAAGAGGTCAATGCTGAGCTAGAAATTTTCGCCGGTGATCTCATTGAGATTCTCGAGAAGAATGCTGATGCTGCACCAGACTGGCAAGAGAAAGCAGAGGATTTGCTGATTTTAGCGAAAGAATGTGCGATGATGGATTCTCAACAATTTCGAAAAAGCTGCGAGGCCATTGTTCACGATTTGGATGATAAGAGGCAAGAGCTTCCCATGGGAGTTCTAAAGCAACTCCATACTCGAATGCTTTTCATTTTGACTCGCTGCACGCGTTTATTGCAATACCAGAAACGGAATTTTCTCGAGTTGGATCTTCTTAGATTACAAAAGGTTGAAAGGTTTTGGCACCCAGCGGATCATCAGAAAATACCCGCAAGCGAACCTGTGAAAAGAAAACCCTTACAAGATCCTTTTCGACCGGATGATGTTCCAATGAGGCGTGGTAAAGATGAAAGCACCATTAACAAGTCACCCCTCGAATCAATTAAGGAATCAGAATCAAAAGTTGATTTATTGTGTTCAAGAACTTCAGATTTCAAGGACGGGATCTTGGATCACGTGGATGCGATTGTTATCGAGAAGCCTGCATCTTGGAAGAAATTCGATAAAGAGAAGCCTGGATCTGAGAAACTATTAACGCCCGAGAAGGGCTCTACCCTTGATGGCCCAGTTTTGAAACATCCTGAAAGGCCCTTGCAGCCAACATCGGTAAAGTGTCTGCATACTGAGAAGCCGATGGTAATATGTAGAATATGTGAAGAAGAGGTTCCCACAGTTCATCTGGAGGAGCATTCTCGGGTGTGTGCTTTTGCGGATAGATGTGACCACAAAGGGTTAGGGGTGGATGAACGGTTACGAAGATTAGCAGGAACTCTTGAACGCCTTGTGGAATCTTACACTCCGAAGAGCTCTACTGTGGCTACTAGTGTTAGTCCAGAGACGGCCAAGACGCTAACTTATGGTGGTGATCATGGTATGTTAATCCTTCTCTTATGAAAGAGACTTAATTGTTCTAAATGTCTTTTAAGCTTTCGAAGTTTGAATCAGGTTATTCCATGATGGATATCTTTGAATCTTTCTTTTCGCCTCGTCTGTTGATAGTATTCCATTGATGAAAATTCAAATTCATTCAAGTCTCAGTTTAACATCCTTTATTGTTTGACTCTGTTGATTTTGCAGAGAGTTGCTTGACAGATAAGCTTACAGAAAAGCTTGGAGGATACGAACGAGGAAGTGGTGACTTTCTGCGCAGGGGATCTGAGGATATGCTCGAGGATTTACATGAAATTGATACTGCGAGTATTTTGGATGAGCCAAGAGTTTTCAACGCTATTGCTTGTAAGACACGGTTTGGGGCCAAGATTGATCCATATTCAGCTCTTGCTTCTTCAGTGGGCAGCTTACTGTGCCTGTCATCGTCAGCGGGTAGTTTAACGCCGCGGTCTCCTCTTACTACTCCCAAGAACAGCCATATTGACTTTCTGTTGACTGATAAAAACAACTTCGCTGAGTCAGAGGACATTGAGCAGGTTTCTACCTTCTGTGCCTTGGCTATTGGAGTTTTCTAAAGTGATTCGATTATTTCGCGTTATATTAGTTGTTAGGCACGAGGGAGTGGACTCTTACTGATGGATGTGTGGGATGCTGATGTGCCGAACTGTCAAATGATTTAAGGTAATGTTTTAGTATTTGCTGAATTCGTCCACTGAGGGTTGAACTAGGTGTTGACCGTCTTCTTCTGATTTGCAGATTACTGAGTTGTCAGATATAGCTAAGTGCAGTGCCGCCACCAACCCTAGTCATCCTCAGGCCGCAGAGTTCATTGTTATATGCATGGAGGATTTGAAGTACGTATTGCAGCAGAATAAAGTGGATGCCCTTACAGTTGACACTTTTGGTAGGCGGATTGACAAGCTTTGCAGGTTGGCAATTTCCCCTTGGGTCTTATATCGAGGCTGGATCTTTGGAAAAACGATGATGCATTGTTCGTTAATTGTGTTACAATCTGATGGAAGTGATTCTGATTGGAATAAGAATCTCAAGACTGCTGTCAGCCTTGTGTAGTGGTCGAAATATTAGAAACATTATTTTTTCGTGAGTGCAGATCATAGCAAGAGATTCTTACCATTATTACTTATCTTTATTGCAGGGAAAAGTATATGTTGATTCAGAAACACCTAGAGGCTTCAGGGCAACACCTCCCAGATAATTTAGTGAACTCAGCCGAAGACTATCGTCCCGTAGACGAAGAGCGTTTTCAAACATCAAGAACTCCCGTTCACCAACTACACAAAGATCGAACAAGTATTGACGATTTTGAGATCATCAAGCCTATCAGTAGGGGTGCATTTGGAAGGGTGTTTTTGGCTAGAAAGCGGATAACCGGGGATCTTTTTGCTATCAAGGTGAGAAACCATTCTTTGCAGCTTTTTTGATGCAGTCTTCGTTTGCTACTGTAGTGTGATTACAGCTTTCGTAGTTTTGTTATTATTAGAGTTTGTCATTTTAGTCTCGCATGGTATTTGTTGGAAATTCAAATCGACTTGTGGTGATCTTTCTTTATTCGTTTGGACTCATTCTAAATCTTCAAACTCTAATTTTGTACGATTCTGCTCATATACTCTCTCACTTTGATCCATTAACGTCTGCCTTGCTAAATTCGGTATTGTCTCGATTGTTTGTCATTGTTAACAGGTCCTTCGCAAAGCAGACATGATCCGGAAGAATGCAGTAGAGAGTGTTCAGGCAGAACGAAATATTCTGATTTCTGTTCGAAATCCTTTTGTGGTAATTGCTTCTTTTTTCCCGGCTGCATTTAGTTTTGCTGACTTTTTTTGTATACTGCTCTCCGAACTTAATTGTGCTTTAGGTTTCCCGTACGTTCATTTGTTTTAGTTTTGATTTTTATGTTTACTTTTGCAGGTGCGTTTTTTCTACTCATTCACATGCAGCGAAAATCTTTATCTGGTTATGGAGTACCTTAACGGAGGAGATGTGTTTTCTTTGCTGCGAAATATGGGCTGTCTGGAGGAAGAAATGGTTCGTGTCTATATAGCAGAGCTGGTATGTTGCCACCTATTCTTGTAACTTGGATTTGAGAGGATGGCTTGGGCAGTTTTGTTATTTATAAATTTTGAAGCCGTATTAATACTTTATGGTTTGCAGATACTGAACTTGAGTTTGCTAATGTGCTCTTTGGTTCTAAGAGGAGGCTTTTCAAGGATTAATATTTGAGGAAGGTGTTTGCTGCCAAAGTTAAAGAGTTAATGTCTCCTATGTGAAAATTTTCAGGTTCTGGCTTTGGAGTATCTTCATGGCTTGGGTATAGTGCATCGTGATTTGAAGCCAGATAACCTTCTTATCGCACATGATGGGCATATCAAGGTAATTATATATCAGTTTGGTGCACAGAAAGATTTTCTGCATTTTATAAAGTTGATGATTCTGTGTTTTACATAATTTCGTCGTACACCCGATGTCCGCGTGGGTTTCTCTTTCCTTATGGTTTTATCTTCGATTATGAAGTGAAGACATGTATTGATAGTTTGGGTTCTCTTCTACAGCTCACAGATTTTGGTTTATCAAAAGTTGGTCTCATCAACAGTACAGACGACCTTTCGGGTCCGACGGTCGGTGGATCTACGATAATGGAAAATATCACGAAGCACCACAAAGTATTAAGTGGTGAGCAACCACAGCAGAGGGAGAGGCGCCAACAGCGATCTGCTGTTGGCACACCGGACTACCTAGCTCCAGAGATTCTTCTTGGAAACTCTCATGGTAATTCTTGAACTACTGTTGAAGCGATGCTTGAATGTTGTGATGAAGTTATTTTGAGATCCTTTACTTAGAAATCTGTTTCGGCAAGTTTTGTTTTTGTTATCATTTGCTCTCCTGCTGGAGCATTTGTCTGCGTATCTTCTTTTCACTTTAGCATGGTTCCTATAGAAGTTTTATTTCAGTGCATACCTCATACCTTAGCCTTATCTTTTGTGTAGGTCCTGCTGCTGATTGGTGGTCCACTGGCATCATTTTGTTTGAAATGCTCACCGGAATACCGCCATTCAATGCTGAGCATCCACAGGTAATACTGTCCACATGCTGAGATTTGAAGGTCGTCAACAAGCGAATTGTTTGAGTTGAATTTCAGTGATGAATTCCTATTCTGCGCCAGTTCATGACAGTATCTAAGGATTAACATCCGTTTTTTGGGGGGTTCAGATTATTTTTGACAACATCTTGAATCGCAATATACCTTGGCCTCATGTCCCTGAGGACATGTCGTACGAGGCTCAGGATTTGATTGATAGGTATTTTTCATCTTCAATACCTTTTTCTTGGTCTTTAGATCTTATCAAGTAGTGTCATGCTTTAAAATTCTCAGAAGTTTTTATTAGGGTATAAACAGGTAAGAGTTTCAAAGCATGTTGATTATGTCGACTAGGTTTCCATCATGTCTATTTGTCCTGCTGATGAACATAGATTCCCAGAATCGCATTCCAGACTTAATTAATTATTGTTCTACTTCAGTAGTATAGGATTTCTGACAGCCCCTATTTGTGATCCAGACTCTTGACAGAGGATCCTGACTATCGACTTGGAGCTAAAGGTGCTGCCGAGGTGAGAGATCGTGATTGTTATTTTGCTGAAAAGTCTGAACTTATCCATCTTCACTTCTCACTTGGCATCCGAGCATTATACTGGTAACCCAGATGGTTCATATTGCATGCACATATTATTATTATTCGTATTATTTTAATTATCCTATATTACACTCAAACCTCTTTAATCTAACCTCTCGAAAATGACATTCTGGAATAGCCTGTAGCATCGATATTACTCTAGACATTCAGACTCTGAATACGACGGTTGCCGAGTTAGGAGGGCAGAGTGTACCAGTTATCTTCCTTTTTTTGTTTGTATTTACTTGTCTGTTTGTTTCATATGTTATACATTGTGTGTTTATATGTGAAAGAAACTGAAATTAGGGGTTGAATTCTGATTCTTGATTGAATCTGCAGGTGAAAGCCCACCCGTTTTTCAAAGATATAAACTGGGAGGGTTTGACAATGCAGAAGGTAATTGGACTCTGTTTTATTGCTTCTGCTTGATCTTTATTTGTTAATATTCAGTCTCTAGTTTTAGTTCCCCAATGGATATTTCGAATCTTAATCCGCAGACCCTGAGGCGGTCGTAAGAGCCGTCATTGGTCCTTTGTTGGTCTCTGTAACCATCATAAGTCAGTCGTTCTAACTCAGATTCTGTTCTATGTGGCAGGCTGCCTTTGTCCCAAGTGTGGACAATGTCCACGATACGAGTTACTTCACATCCCGTCAATGTTGGAATTCAGCGGAAACACGCTTATTTGCTGACGCTAACTATGAAAGTAGTGACTACGAGTCCAGTGCTAGTGGAAGGAGCACAAGCTCCTCAGAAAACAGGCCCGAAGACTCGGTACGTTACAAATTTAGAGTTTCCTTATCCGAGTCTTCAAACATGTGCTTTGTATATGATTATATCTGTATCCAATGTCCACTTATGTGTTTCTGGGTTATGGGGAAGACCGACTTCGTCAGTAAATATTTTTTTATTGCGCGGCGGTAGATCCTCGATTATTCACAGAGCTCTCTAAAATTAGCTTATCAACTGGTATGGTATGCAGGAAGTAATCGATGTCGCAGGCCCTCTAATAGGAGAGGAGGGCCGTGAGATGTCTGCCGAAGTCACTCCTTCATCAAGATTTTCTTTCAGCAACTTTTCGTTCAAGGTTTATCCATTTACATTTCTCTAAACTTACATTCAGCTTTTGTATGATTCTCCCGGTATACATTCAAGATACATTTTACTAGCACTGAACTAATTGTGCTTTGGTTTGCGTATATCAGAATTTGTCGCAATTAGCATCCATCAACTATGACCTCCTGCAAAATGTCAAGGATGCAACTTTGCCTAAGGGACCAAGCAGCTAGTACCTCGAGTCCTCACTTCGTACTCTAAGCTGACAGATATGGACTCTTACTATGATGTAGGATCAACAGTGGCATTCAGTCTATTCATGATCCTGCAGACGTGAGTCTCATGCTTGTACTATATGTATTATCTTATTAATTAAGCATATGAAATTAGTTTACTCTTATTTTCTTGTGTTGTTTTAATTTGAAATCTGGTTTGCTGGGAAGAGGGGAGGGAGAGGTACCGACGTAAACTGGTCTTTGAGATTCATGACATCCGTGTCACTCATTGATAGTGAACAAATGATTAAACGTCTAAAGTTGAGTCCTACCTACGGTATAGCTTTTCATCAGAAATTTATGACACAACTAGTGTGGAGTGAATGAGATATTTCCAGGGTCATTTTTCCTGCACACCTTTAAAGCTTCAATGCCGTCATGTCCTGATGTTTTGCAGATATCGTAAAAAGAGAAAGCCCTTCTCTTTCCTTAGCTTTTGCCGTTGTAACTTTGACAAAGAGGAACGCTTTTTTTCCCAAAATAGTTGCCAGCTAACTACAGTTGCATGCCGTGGTGACGTGCCGGCTTTATCCTCCGGTGGCTGTTCTGGTGTGGCAGGCGGCGGGCGCTTTCTTTTTAATTGAGGCCCAAGCAATTGGCTCACATGTCTTCGACACTAGTAATCAAAATTCTGCCCTTTGATCAGACCTTTTGGCAGATTATTGACTTGGATCTACGGTGGTACTAACTTACAGTACAGTGAATTGATTTGCGTGCGCTGTTTGTTCCGTGTGGCTCGCAAAGCGCTGCTAGTGCTTATCCTGAGATTCTCCATCCAACCAACTGATGAGCTTCTGGCAGCTTGAGGAAGGTGCATGATCATGCGACAACTGTTCCCATTGGTGCCATTTGCGAGGCTTCTGATTGAACCGCTTGTCCGACACTGCAGGAAGGTGACGTGATGTCGAACGCAGTTCTCGCAATCAACAGTTGCCGGCATCCAGTTGTTTGGGAGTCCTACTGTAGTGCGTGACCCGCTTTTCCAAGCTCCGAAAGGTGCAACCGTGCACGCATAAAAGTTCAAAGAACTTCAATACAGTACCACAGAAATAATAAGAAATTGGAAATGGAAGTCATGGTGGAGAGCAAATGGGGAGGGCTTCCAGTCTGAAAGGGCTTGAAAGTGGTATTCAGTTGGAATCTAACATATAGAACTACATTTTCCGTAACTGTTTTTTGCCATGTGTTGATGTGTACTTGTGTAGTTTAGAATCACTTTATAAAGTACACCCAGGCCTTTTACAGGGCACTGCGAAACTGCACGTGGGTATGTAGAGTTTTGTAACATTTGCGACAATATAATGTTGCAAGTAAAAGTGACAATAAAGAAATACTTTGGGTTAAGTTGTGGTATGGAATCATTTTCACATTTGTTGAATTCTTTATTATCATATGAATTCTTTATTATCACATTTGTATGCAAGTGTTTGTGACGTAACAAAGTGGGATAAAGAGATTAATAAAATTAGAGATACCTTTACATCATATCAATAAGGAGATATTATATTAGGAAAAACAATATGTCAATCTATAATTGAATTGTTCAACCTATTAATAACCATGTTATGAATTTGTGAATGTTTAATGTTTAACCTTAAACCTTTTTGGGTTATCTAGTAGTCTCTTATTCCTTTCTGTAGAATATGGTTAAAAGTCCTACGCTTTAACCCACCAAGATCCAAACATTTTTTTGTACTTATTTACAAATTTGAATTGTGATTGATATTATATATTGTTCATCAAACTTATCATGAAATAATATTTTGTACATTTAAACTCCTTCAATATATCCAACATAAGGTGAAATCCAATTAGTAAAATTTCTTGGAATTTCCGAATATGAAGTGAAAAGTTTGACTTGTTAAGCCCCTCCAGGGATTAATGAATAACTGAATCACAAATTCTAGTATTGCTTCTGCTTATCTAAAAGTAATTTGATACGACTGCTTTACAAGTCGGACAAACCAATGCAATCCCCACTCACTTGGGTTGGTTACCGCACTCCCGTACTCCACAAAAGCAGGAAAGGCCTCGATCCAAAGAAAGCATTATGCCATGGACCCCGCGGAAACACCCATGACCGTGAAGGCACGGTCGTAGGTCATATCGCAGGCTGTCACAGTGTCACTCTTATGGATCAACTCCAACTCGGGAGCGAGAGCGCGGGCGTACGAACTCTGCGATCCACTTTTGCCGCCAGACGTGACGATCATTCCCGGCCATTTGTTTGCCGAAGTGTAAGTCCGCTTCTCGCAGAATTGAAAGCAGGATTTGATTTCGTTGCATCGTTTTGAATTCACAAAGTCATTTGCTCAAATTCTGTGCTTTTCTTTATAGTACACGCAGTACGTAGTGTCGAACCTTGAGTGCACTGTCAGATGTGAAATGGACGAGGATAAGTTTTTCTTTGTGTTGGACGTAGACACGTCGCGCTCTCTTCACTCATGCAATTCTCTGGAGATTCCTTAATGTGGGTGGTCTTTTTCTGTTTAGAGTCTGAAGGCGGAGCTGATGATGATATTGTGCGCCGTAATGTTGCGATTGAGTTGAGTCGCTGGAGTGTGGGTGACGATCCCGACTAATTGTTTCCGATTCTAACAGGAGTGTATGTTCCTGTCTTTCTTGATTTTTTGACAATAGAATTAGATTTCTTTGCGAATTGGCGAAGTGATTGCGTTTTAATAGTTGAAGCAGTTTTATTAGCTTTGAATTGTCTTGGTATCCGTACGTACAAGATGTGAACGGACGAGGAGAATATCTGAATAGTGATGGATGTAGACTTTTTCTTTGCCAATGCTTCGATTGTGGAGTTTTCTACGTGTTTTCTTTGAAAGATTCGAGCTTAATGACAGAGCTGCTCCTGTTCTGCCGTAATGTTGCGATTGGGTTGGGTTGGGTTTCTGGCGTGTGTGTTTGGTATCAGAAAACGGGAATTTGATTTGATGTAGACGCTTTTGCGCTCTCTTTGCCGAAATCAATGGAACTCTCTGCAGATTTGTTTTTTGTGAGATTAGAGTATTTGGCGGGAGCTGCGAATTTGTTGGTCTTCAGAAGGTGATTGAGTGGAGTATATGTCAGCATTAATTCGATGGTTTCGTTGCAATTGACCTCCGGATTTGATTTCGTCACATTGTTATGAAATTGGGAAGTGATAGTGCAAGTCGTTGAAGTACGATAGCTTTGAATGTTTTCTCTCCAGTCGTGCAGTCCGATGTTGCAGGATGTCGCAGTCATAGATGTATATGGAAGAGAATAAGCTCTTCGCAGCGTTGAATTTAGACACGTCGCGTTCTCTTTGCCAATGCAATTCTCTGCAGAATCCTGAATTTAGAGTGGGAGCGGCGGAGTTCTGTGCCGTAATGTGGCGATGAGTCGAGAGGCTCGGAGTTGTAGTAGAATATGCAAGAGTCGGCCGTTTGAAACAAGCAGCTCGTTAGAGTCAGAAGCAACGAGGAAAGACAAGGAATATGCTTGAAGATTGCCATCGCATGAACATTAAAGGTGTGAGCGGGTAAGGGAAGGGGGAGGAATGGGTTGGGGGAGGGACAGAGAGAGAGACCAGATTTTGGTTATATAGAATTCAATTCCTGTGTTGAAAGACTGATGGGTTTTTTTAAGCTAACTGAATCCGCTATTGCACGTGCAGAGATGGCGGTTCCGATTCTTTGACCACGATGCAATGCCTTTGTCCTTAGAGAGTGTATGGAAACCCTAGGGAGAAACCCCTGGGACTTCGCTCACAGCATTTGGATTCACGTTCTTGTGTCCAATTGCAAGTAGTTTTCGACAACGATCACAAATGGTAATTCTTCTTCCCCACCTCTATTGAAAGGGTGTCAATATCCCAAAATTTCTGTGAATGCTTCATTTGCTTCTGAAGTGCACAACCTATATTCCAAGCGACAATAGTGCCGTTGAATCTACTTTTAAAAAGGTTTTGAAAAGAAATCATAAAGTCTTGTCTGTTCACATGTTACCATCAAAGTCCGAACCTCGTGACTCCTTGGAGATTTGCTGAATTCTTGTGTTTGAGATTCTTCCCGAGTCGATGCGTGCCTAGTAGTGGTACCATAAATGCTCTCAATTTCTTGAACATTGTAATTTATCAAGGTGCTCAACATGTCTGGCTTTAACTCCCACCCTCATGCCACTCTACAGGACACCATTTCGGTACGCTCTTTTGCGGGTGTGCCGGGGTGTTTACTACCATTACCAGCCGGGGTACGACATGGGGAGTTCCGATCCATCCTTCACCACGGTGCTGGAGCAAACATCATCGATTCGAGTTCCACCTTCAGAACTCCGTTTCTTGGTGACTGGTACGACGGAGAATACATCTCAATTGCGCTCAATATACATGTCAATGTTCTTGTCTTGGTCATCGACGATGAGTATGATTTGCTATAAGGAGGAGCCTGACGTGTTACCAACTTGATATTTTCCAGGAGCTCAGTGATAAGAACAGTTATCAAGGTGCAGCGGCAAAGTAGGCATCGCGGTACTGTGGTTTCAGGGCTTAAGGTGAGTTCAATGCTCTTCCTAGCTCGGAGGGGTTGAAAACTGCTCCATCTCGGGGGAAATATTAAGATGTCATTCTTACATTTGCAGGGAGAGAGTGCTGCTGGTACCAAAGATGTGAAGATACCAGAGGATATTGCATCTCTTAAAGCTGCTCTGGCCGCAGCTGAAGCTAGAGCGGACGCCTCAAAGAAAGCTGAGAAGAAAGCCTTGGATGCGTTGACGATCATGGAGGCTAAGTCGCAAGATATGGCAAAGAACACACGAGAAGCCTTGTCGAAATTGGAAGCTGCGAAAAAAACACTTCGTAAGGAGAAACAAGAGGGCATTGATCTCGCTGTGCAGGTTGAAACAATTTCACAGTCTGCAATTCAGAAAGTAACAGCGCGAATAACAGAGGAGGCGAAGTTGAAAGTTTCTGCCGCTGAAACTTCCGCGGCTGCAGCTATTCTGGGGCTTGTAGAAAGATTACAGCGAGCAGCAGATGAAACCGCCTCAGCTGTTTCCATGCAAAGTCATGTGGCTATTGATGAAGCGAGGGAAATGGCTAGATCTGCCAAAGCTCAGGCTGAAAAATTTGAAGCTATCTTAAATGAACAAGTGAAAGCCTTGAATGAATTGGCAGAAGCTGAAGCGAAGGTGTTATTACTGGAAGAGGCTCTTCTTGCTGCGCGTCAACAGTTGAAAGTTGAAAACGGAGAAACCGAGCGTGTCCGCATTGAGCTTGACACTGCTAAAAGATTTGTTCAGCTTGCAACAGCTAAGGCTGTTGCAGCGGAAACAACGTTATTGGATGTCAAAAAGGCTGCTGAAGAAGCAGCGGAAGAACGTGAGGGACGTGCTCTACGTGCAATTGATGCGGTAAAGACGGCTGCGAAGGTAAGGCAAGAGGCTGATAAAGTCGCGTTTGAAGCAGAGGCAGATGCTCTTCGAAGTGCAAATGCTACATCTCATAAAGCTAGCGAAGCCCGTAGACTTGTCGACAAGTCCAGGTAAAGCAATTTTTTTGTTTCCTTTTACCTGTCTTCATCAGTTCGAAGCTGTTTTCAAAAGCGAATATTGATTGCACATTGCATTCCCGCACTTCGGCAGATATGAATTACTAGAGAGAGCATTGCTGGGTGTGGAGAGTGCCGCGGCTGCTTGGAAGGACAGAGCGCTCATGGCTGAGGAGGCATTGAGGCTGGCAAGAATCAATGGAGCTGAAACCGATGCTAGCAGTTCGACGATTGGCCAAATTCCCAACGTAGGTCGTCTGGAACTGCTTCCTAGCAGTGATTCACGAATCAAGGACCTTCTTGAAAATGGCCCTAGACTGGAAACACCAGACTGGATGAAACGGCGTCTTCAGACAGGGCTGCAAGCTTTGCCACCGATGCAACCTTCTTCACTAACCGCCGAGATTGACGCTATGATTCCTCTGCAACTTCCTACCCCGGAGGAAGTCTGGGATGTTGCGAAAGCAAAGGTAAAGGAGGATGACAAATTCACTGCTCGAGCAGCAGAGAAAGAGGCCCTCGACTTGCAAAGAAACGCCCTAGAGAGGGCTCTCCAGACGAAGTCTATCAAGACTCCAGTGAGATATCCTGAAGACACGGAAGAAAAATTAGGTCAGTTGCTGAATGTTGGCCTAAATTCATTCCATCACTCCGCTGCAATGACTTTGAAAATCTACATTCTCTTACTAAGATTTTATCTCTGAGGTTCTGACCGTAGAAAACTGCTATTTCTTTGCATGTGTGCAGAATCTGGTACAGGAACTGGACGTGAGATTGTGGTATGTTTTAGGAAGTAGAGGAGGATGAATACTTGATCTCGAAATGTAGTTTGTCTCTTTTGAAACATGCTTTGATTCGGTAGCTTCGTCAGCTTGTTTCTATGGATTTGAATAGCGTGTATTATCGTCGTGACCTATCGTCTCTCTTTTGCCCTAAGCAGTGGTCTAGTCATCTGCTTTGATAACATCGTGAGTTGATTCGAGTGCCAGTTTCAAGGTTTCAACTGGGAGAGCTGGAGACGACACTGGTGGATGGAGATGTCAGCGAAGGCCGCAGATCTTTCCAAATGCGGAATAACAACCGTCTGGCTTCCTCCCCCGACACATTCAGTCGCCCCGCAAGGTAGCTAATCGCCAATTAGTCCCTCTGTCTGTGTCACTGCTGCCGAATAGAAGAAGCTGCAAAAATGTACTCTACACTTCTGCCTTTAAATGTCGATTTCCTTGAGAAATACTTTAGATGTCGACGAGAGACTCTTAATTGAAGGAGCTGCCAGAACTTACTCTATGCTCCTGCCTTCTTGTTGATTGCCTTGAAATGTACTTAGTGGTCGACCTCGAAGCTCTGCCTTTTGTACAAAACCAACAACTTAGCGAGGCAGAGATTCTAATCTGTCGGGGGATCACCGCAGGGTATATGCCAGGAGATCTTTACGACTTAAATTCAGCTTATGGAAAATCGGAGGAACTGAAACAATGTATAATCGAGCTGCATAAGCATAACCTTCTTGTAAGTTGGAACAGATCCTTTCGGACTATTTACGTTCACTTTTTTCCCATTTCTTTTATGTGAAACGCCCAGTGCCTCCTACCCTACTATATGATTTCGACGAGTAAGTTACACTTACAATCGTGTGTTACCCCAGACATTTCACAGAATATTTTCCTGCTGCAGGTTCTTGGGGACGTTGTTCTCAATCATCGCTGCGCACAGAAGCAGGTGATGCAGGGTAACCATGACGACTGGCTTTGATTACTGCGTTTGAACGCCCTCTTTGCATTAATGTAGCGATTTTGTAACCGAACCACCGAATCAAGTACTGTCTAGAGTTCCGTCTTTTAGCTTCCTTCTATTGTAGGTTAAGGCAGAACTTTCTGACTCGCTCAGCAATTCCTAAACCATCTGACAAGCTTACACAATGTTGACTTCCTTGATTACCAGAGTGCTAATGGAGTCTGGAATAGATTTGGAGGGAAACTCGCTTGGGGACCAGAGGCTATTGTAAGGGATGACCCCAACTTTCAAGGGCAAGGAAACCCTAAAAGTGGTAATGATGCAGTTACCTTTTGAACCCTTTCCTTGCATCGTTTCTGACATTTCAACCTTCACAGTCAATTGATAATAAATCCATTCGCTAATCAGCGAACGTATGTAATGGGATTACTACTAGAATCGAAAGGTTTATATATTTTGACTTTGTCAATCCGCACAGGAGACTTTTTCCATGCTGCACCAAACATCGACCATTCTCAGAAGTTTGTTCGTAAGGATATCATTGAGTGGATGAGGTGGCTACGCGGTGATTTTGGTTTCGATGGATGGCGGCTCGACTTTGTGAGGTACTGACGTAGCAAAAGCTATGCCTTTGCCGTTGGCATGAGCTGTGGAATGAGAAGCCTCTCGTATTTCTGGTTATTCTCTGGGAAGCAGCCTAATGAGTCAGTGTCTCTGGAGGTCTTTAAATTGGATTTCTTGAATTTCTCTCCGAAGAAAGACATGCAGTATATAAGAATCAATATCTGACCATTTCCTTGTCCCCTAACGAAGACAAACACTTTCTTGTATGTGACTGGTGTAGGGGTTTCTGGGGTGGATTCGTAAAGGAGTACATCGAATCAACGAAGCCTGCATTTGCAATAGGAGAGTACTGGGATAGTCTGGCCTATGAGGGTGGACAAGTGAGCTACAACCAAGGTCCAGTATTTAAACCCTTTGAAACTGATTCATAAACAAACAAAACAATGCGTTGAAGTTTAGAACTTGACAATTGTTAGTTCTGTGAACTCTTCGCCATCATTAATCCTGCAGATTGTCACATAGTCCCTGGGCTGTCGCTCAACGTCAGTGATGGTATGGATGCAGATGCTCATAGGCAAAGAATAGTGAACTGGATCAATGCCGCTGGTGGTTCATCTTCAGCGTTTGATGTGACAACAAAGGTTAGTGACAGAAGCCCCGTTCCTATGATTTCTGCATTGATCCAGCTGTAAAGTTGCAAGCCAACGGATAATTTGGAGCTTCACTCCTGATATTTCATCATTACATTGACTTCACCTCTAGTTTTGGGTTCTGAGTCCCTTTGTAGAGTGTTCAAACTGATTGCTTTGCGACTAGAACACCTTATTGTTCAGCTTTCAATTTGAACTCCTGTCATTGCTTGTCCATTTGACAGGGCATATTGCACTCAGCACTCCATGGAGAATTCTGGAGATTGATAGATCCTCAAGGGAAACCACCTGGAGTGATGGGATGGTGGCCTTCTCGTGCAGTCACGTTCCTTGAGAACCATGATACTGGATCAACCCAGGTATATGCTTTCTCTACCTGTCTATGAGATGCTTAGGCTTTACGCTAACTCTGACCGTGACTCTGTTAATGGACAAGTTTATGCTTCAGTGTTGCATACCAGTGCGGGCTTCCTTCTGATCAATTGGCATGGCGTGGACATTGCCATACGTTTTCTATTTTCAGGGTCATTGGCCATTCCCTCGTGATAAGCTGATGATGGGATATGCGTATATCTTGACGCACCCTGGCACTGTAAGTGCAAGCTACCATAACTTTGTTTACGAACCTTACAAAGCCGTTAGGGTGATTATGTTCTTGAAGTTAACGAATCGTCAAAGTATTGTTTCCAAGACAGCTAGCGCACAGTAATCCAGAGTCTCTTGATCCTACTAAATTGTTTATTACTGAAGTTTTATGTGTTTCTGTTTGCTTTGCAGCCTGTGATTTTCTACGACCACTTCTATGACTTCGGTCTGCATGATCAAATAGCAGAACTCATTGCTGTGAGGACGCGAACTGGTGTGCATTGCCGGAGTCCAGTGAAAATATTTCAAGCAAATTTTGATGGCTATGTCGCTCAAATAGGCAAGAATCTAGTCATGAAAATTGGGCATCTTGATTGGAATCCTTCGAAGCAGAACGACCTGACAGGGAGCTGGAATCGATGTACAGACAAAGGTGAGTATCAGCTCTGGGAAAGGCGATAACAAGATTGCGCTACTTATCTCCCATCTTCCTAGTGCTCATGCAGTAAGTAAAGACATTCTTCCGCAGCCAACGCAGAATGTTTTATCTCATAGCTTCATCATTGTCTATATCTTAGGGTCTCAGAAAAGATCATATGTACGTAGGGAATGCAACAAAAGTGGCCACAAGTATTAGCGTCAGCTGGATACAGTAGAACCTCTCTAAGCTGATCAGTCCCGGACCAGTCTGACAGATTGATTTACAGATTGATTTACAGAGGTTTATTGACTTCTGGAGGGTCATTTTTAGTCACAGCCTTTGTTATGTGGCCCAGTCCAGGGACCGGTCTGACATGATTGGTTTACAGACCTTTAGCTGCTTACACAGGTTCAACTTAGGGAGGTTCTACTGTACTGCTTTGAAAAAGAGAATTTAGCAATTTATTTGCAGCTTAACCCACATTTGTAGGGAAGGCAAATATTTCAGTATCAACATTTTTCACCAATTTATATAATTGTATATTATGGGTTAGTTCACAGAAAGCACATCCTTTGTGAAGATTCTGATGCCCATAAAAGCCCCTGTGAACCAAATCAAGAAAACTACTTATTGGTGCACTAGTCACTCCCTATTCACTGGGTTAACCCTTGAACGTCGAGGAGGCCATTCTATGGCCGATGGATGACAGAGAATCAAACTGAATAGGACAGAAGTGCGCTTATTCATCCTCCCAATTTGTTGTGAAAAGGGGAGATCTTCTATAGTAGCTTGACTTCCAATAGATACTTTTGAATTTTTAATGTAGATGATGTCACACGGTGACAAAATAGAGGATTTCCACAGTGACCGGCCCGTCGTTCAAGGGTTAAACATGATATTTTGGTGCACGTTGGCACTACCGTGTACTGTTTTCTGTACCACCATGCATATGCTTACATCGCTGTGACATTTGTTGGTTTTGGAAGCAATTTCTAATCAATTTTACGATGCTCAAAGGTCGTCATTTATTGCTTTTTAACTTTCTGGGCTTCACATTTCGATACATTCATCTATTCGATGAACTCTTTCACCAGATTTTTTAACAAGTTCCATCCCTTTGATTCTCCATTCCGTAGCACAAGAACATGGATATGGGAATAAACACCAAGAAGGAACATAAGGAGCAGTGTGACAGAATGGTACAGTAATCGTCAACAGCGATCCATTTCTATACTGTAAGTTCAAACTCAAGTACATCCATAATTCCCAAGCCAGAATTTGAGCAGCTAGCATAGCGAGTCCAATTATTCGAAAATTTGGGATATCATATGCAATTTGGATATTACCTGTAACATGTCATATTCAGTTTGTCACCACCAAAAACATCTAGCACAAAGAGCTGAGAGAATGTAGGCAAATCAGTGTCCACATATACAACCAAGGGTCTCATGAACTAATTCCTGAGCACGTTCTACATGCTACAATCAAGTCCTAGTCTGACCTGCTCTAATTTGCAACTTACCCGCATGAAATTATGCACCTGACAAATACATTGACTACAGGAAGGAAACATTCCTACACAATTATCTTTTCTTCTCGCACCCAGAGCAGGTGAACACGTATTTTCACAGCTTCAATTTTGCAGATGTTAGTACAGTATCATGAGACCTTGAAACTCCTGTTCTCTTCTGCATCAACAAAGTGGGCTTTCTCCCAGCTGAATCACGTGAAGCACTGCTGTACTCTGAGCAACTTTCATTGGGTTAGCATGGGTTCTCAATGAATCGAGTAAAAGCCCTCAAAGAGGAACAGCAGGCTTTGTTTGCGACTGCTCATCCGACTCAACAGGAGTTGGAGGTGATGCAGACACTCTTGGACTCGGAGCTGGATCATCAGCGGGGTATGGTGGGGGTGGAAAATAACCTTCGGAGGTGGAACTAGGCGAACTTGTTCGTGGTGATCTCTGATCGCCTGAGCTAAAGGTAGCCACTCGATCTAACGTCTTCTGACCCACTTCCTCGGCAGTTTTTGCAACCTTGGCATACGCACCCGCTACCCAAGATGTTCCTGTGAGAATGTACCTGTTCTTTGCAATAGCCGAACCTGCCGCGTTGAGCTTCTGTTCAGTAGCCTGGACAGCAGCCCGAGTCTTCTCGGCAACGTGGTACTTTTCATCCACGGCCTTCACCTGCTGGTTGATGGCTGCCGTGCCAGCACTTAATTTCTGCGTGATGCCAATCTTGTTGTCGATCGAAACAACCTTGGCCTGGGCATTTGCTGCTAGTTGCGATGCATTGGCGGTCAGCTGGTGCTTATCATCAAAAGCCTTAGCCTTCGACATAGTATTGTTATGGAGAACAAAACCCTTTTCCAACATGTTTTGAAAGGCTTCCTGAGCGCTCTTAGTGACGGGGTTGGCGGGCGCGACTTCCTGGACACGGAAAAAGGTACGTGCATACCGGTCATATCACTGCATCTCACTAAGAGACTCCCAGAGCCCAATGGAAAGTAACTGCTATTAGAGAAGCAAGATGATTACTGCCTCGTTCATTCTTGAAATAATTACAATCTAGGTGCGGGATACAGCAGACCCAAAACGAGAAGGAGAACATGACGGTCAAACTGAAGGACAAACCTTCAGCGGGTAAAACCACTGAATCAAGGATTAAACCAGCAACCTCCCTGGATCTTTGGAATGAACGAGTTCAAACACAACTGCACTACTCATGGCATTTAGTGTAGCTACCAGAACATTGTTACATGGGCAATATTTTCCATTGTGAATGTATGTCAAAAAAGAGCGCCCCGTTAATTTAACTTTACGTTATCGCATCATCGATCTAATATTCTATTAATTTAACATTAACATAATAATCTAACGGATGGCTCTCTTGAGATGAGTCTTCTAACCAACAAAGAAGCACTAATATCATACAAGTTAATGACCCTCTAACATATTAGTACCAAAAAAGTTATCACCCAGTGTAACTTCGTTCTAGTAGTGACTCCAACAACAGAGTTAGATAAATGAAATACAGACAAATGCTTTCGAAGAGCATACCGTAGATTCGGCAGAACCCGCGTCCAGAGAGATGGTATCAACACTTCTTGCAAGGCGCTCCGACTCATCTGCAGGTGCAATAGTGACGGCCTGATCCACAACTGTGGCTCCCTGCCAATGCAGAAATCCGTTATTGTTTGAACCAAGTTCAAAACAAACGTATATCCATAGCTGGTTCGCTGTAATCTGATTCAGAGACTGCCTTGGACGTTTTCAAAAAAAAGAAAGAAAGAAAAAAGAACCCACAAGAAACCGTGGATAGATGTTAACTTTCAAGACTTACGGAGAGCAGAAGAGCTGTCTCTAGAGCCTGCGCCTCCTTAAACGTCACAAAGGCCGTCTGAGACAATTCACCATCCCTACAGACGCATAAATAAAAATTAGAGCTCCAAAGAGAACCCTAAGAGTGGATCAAAAGTCATTTTCATCATCTCAAATCTATTCCTACATCTAGGATTGAAACATAATTAGGTTCATAGGGCATATTATTTGCTCTGACAGCGAGATCCTGTATGTACAGGTCGATCAACCCTCTGGATTTTGCCAATTCTACGGAGTCCACATTTCGAAGCAATCGAAATCATCGTCGGATCCTGTCCCATCTAATCAGAGATGACACATTCAACTAACGCCATTCTAGGAGCTCGACCGTCAAGATAAGATCCATTCACCAGATGATCACCAGAGTAAGCGAACGACACTCACTTGTGAAGCTCGATATGCTCAATCTCCCCGGAAAAGGAGAAAAAATCCTGAATGTCATGCTCGGTCGCTTTCGGCGACACGTTACTCACTCGAACGGTATGAACCTCTCCCACCGTCTGTCTCCAATCAAAAACCCACACGCATCAATCAATCAGCACCCTCTATCTCATAGCAAAACCCTAATCACTCCCTCTCACCTGTCCTCTCCTCTCCTCTCCTCCCAAACCCCAAGAATCTCACTCCATCTCCAAACCCACAAACGAATCCCCCCCATTCTCATTCCAAAACCAATCTGAACGAAGAGCAAGCCCCCTGAAACAAAATCTTCAAAGAAAAGGTGGGGTACTGAAAGCAACAACAGCAGTAGCATCTCCACTCCTCCCAAAACCCCAAGAAAACTCACTCCATCTCCCAAACCCACAAACGAATCCCCCCTATTCTCATTCCAAGACCAATCTGAACGAAGAGCAAGTCCCCTGCATGAAACAAAATCTTCAAAGAAAAGGTGGGCTACTTGAAAGCAACAACAGCAGTAGCAGCAGCAGCCCGAGGTGAGCCATGAGAACAGTGTCAAGACGAGGACGTGCAAAAAGACGAGGCAGTAGTGATGCACGTACCGCCATGGAGACTGATGAGAGGAGCGATCGCAAGGTACCCCGGGGTTGCAAAAACGAAATGCAAGAAGTAGTGGGAAGCAAGACTAGTGAAAGAAAGAAAGAGAGGGAAGAGCCGAGGGCGATGAAGAAAGCCACAGGAAGAGCGTAGGTTACTCGAAGTGCGTGTGGTGCGGTTTAGGCACCGAAATTTGGGAGAAGAAAACGCAGTTTCCTTGTTCTCTCTTGGTACGTTCGGCGAGAACCGTCGGTTAAGGTAATGTGCATATAAAAGTGATACTTTCCTCATTGCGACACCTATCTACAACTGTCCAAGATTTCCAGTTTGAAATCTTGGACAGCTGTAGATAGGTGTCGCAATTAGGAAAGTGTCATTTTTAGGTGCACATACTTTAGTTCGTTGTTGGTTGGTGCCTTTGGAAAAATCACCAGTTGGAGTGCAAAAATGGAGGTTTCAAAATTAGGCGAAAAAATTGGTAGGACTAGCAACTAACAAGTGTGCAAAAACAAAAGGTGGACGTGTAGCTATCGTTTTCATAAAATAATCCAGATTTTAACTATTTGTCATTTCAAATCCAAGGTTAGTACATGGATTGTTAGAGGCAGGTATGTTCTAAAGTCAACCCCTAAAGGTCATAGACTATGTTTTCACCAAAAACACTCTAAAACTGCCATTTCTTGTACAAGTACTAAATTTTAGAAAAAAAACATTTTTGGACACATGTAACCGTAGGATCTTGTAGTAAAATTGTTTGAGAATATGTAGAGAAAATTCCAGACTTTTCCACCTTGTAGATTGCAAGATATTAGCATTTGAATTGACAAAAATCCATTTTTAGACCCTGCAAAAAATGGGCAGTTGCACTTCACAAGGTCACATTTAAATGAAAAAATGCCCCAAATGGTGGTTACTCCTTGGATTCATTCTTCAAAGAAAGTTGACCACATGCTTGAAAAATTTCAAATCATTTGGAATTGTACAACATATAGGAAAAAAATACTACGTATTAAATAGAAAGAAGTAGAGAATGATTCAAAACATGAAATTGTTAAGAATTTAATTATGGAATTGAAAATGTCAATCCCCAGCTGTTGTAATGTTGCAATAAACAATATACATCCTATGCTTTTATTTATTTTTTTAAATATTAAAAATTGAGTTAAATAAAGGACTTCAAGTTTATTTTAGAGTAGGAAATCCATAACTACCCGCAAATTAGAACACCTCATAATTTTCATCTCATAAATCAAAATGGAAGAATTCAAAGCTTTATATGTGTATATAAATCTAAAGAACCAATTTCAAATTTTTATTATTTTAAAAAGTGATTTTTCAGAAAATTTTTGAGCTGCCTGCTGACCATTGAAAATGACATATCATCCAATAACTTTTTAACCACGTAGTCAAAAGTTTTGAAAATTATTGTGCCTTAAAGCTACTCCTTAGGTATACATTGTGTGAAATTTTCGAAGAAAAAAAATAAAAATTCCGTCCGCAGTGAGCTGCCCAAAATCGCTATGTTGCCCAAAAACGCCATTTGGTCCTTTAGGAGTTAAGTAGGTTTCACTTTAGGGGTGGGACTTGGAGTACTTAGATAGGTTGGGTATAGATATCACTTTAGGGTTGGCTATTGAAGAACTTGGAGTGCTTGGAAAGGGTGGAGGTGGACATAAATTTAATGTTGGTTGTAGTGGCTAACCCCTCCTTTGTCGTTTGTGTTTATCCCACGGTTTATCCAATATAATGAAATTTGGAATTTGGTCTTTGAAAGAAGATTGTAACCTCTGCAAATTTGAAATTGAAAGTAGCCGGTGAGAATTTGTTATTAAAGAAAATGAACCGAAAGATTTTAATAAAGGAACAGATGCAATTGGTGTCTTTGGAAAAAAAAAAAAACTCCTACAAAGAAGAAATACATTACCAAGCCAGCTCCTAAACTTCCTAAATGCTAGACCAAACCGCCCAAGAAATCATATTTAAGCATCTACAAAAAAATTTGGTGAATTTATTCAAGTTTTAGATTCAAAAAGAGGACTATTTGCAAAAGAATTATCCAAACGTGTAGAAGGGAAATTTTAGTGCAAATAATCCTTGTGGGATATAAAGACTTTGCAAGGAATTTCTCAATATTTCATCTCAAATTTAGATAGATTATGAATTTTTCTACCAATAAGAGATTTTCTTAAAGTTATAACTTGCAGGAGGGAGTTTTTAATAATTTCATCATAGAAGATCTTTATGTATTTTTTTACAAACTATTTTCTAGGGTGCTAGTATTTACATTAGAGATGGATTTTATCTTGTAAAGTAAAGTCATAAAGCCACATGACTTTCTTGGTTAGATTGAAGATGCATAAAATTGTTTTTTTCAAAAGAATCTGAACTAAGAAAAGTTGATAAATCAAGTTAAATTTCATTTCCAAAAATCCATTCAAGATTAATTTTTATTAGAACAATATTTACTTAGCGATAAGGTCTATGCAACTTTTTCATTACTTGTAAAAGTATTGAAAATTCTTTTTTCATTATACAAATCAATAAAACGTCAATAAGATTGTAAATAAGATCCAAAGTTTCATTGACTTAATCCCTAAAAGACTAACATGTTTAGAGGCTCAAAACTGCTTCAAAATACTTGTCCCCAAAGCAAGGTCAAAATTTTCATCAAAATTTTTATTTTTCACTAAAGCAAGTTAACCAAAGGATCCTACAATTCAACTATAGGATCCTTTGGTTAACTTGCTTTAGTACATTGTCCCAAATTTTAGTATAAATTTCCCTACCAATTGCAAGTTCAATGTGCCTAATATAAACTTCAAGATGTAGGCTTTCTAATCCTTCCAAAGGCAAAGTTTTGTTTTCAACATTTTTAAGGAAAAAAACAAATATACCCTATGACTTATGCATTGTGGTCAATATGCTGGAAAATGGATTGAAAACACACTTAAAATTTTTTAACCAAAAACCTTTCATATTCATTATTAAAAATATTGTAAAGTGGAAGGTATTATCGAATGAAAGATAAAACTATTGAATATGCTAATAACTCTAGGAAGAATTTGAGAATTATTAATTGTAGTGGTGAAGATATTCTAGTAAAAAATTCGTATCCTTTGTTTTTAGTTTTATTTGAAAATTTTCAAAATTGAGAGCAAAAGACAACTTTATATGTTTTTTCTACCTTTATTGCCTGCAAAATAAAACTCTTCATAACTTTTACCCCATTATTTGGAATTGAATGGTCCAAATTTTTTTGAGTAGGTTACAATTCTTAAAAAGTAATTTTAATTTTCTTAGAATATATTTTTTGCTGCCTATTTTGACATTGAAATTGAAAAAAAACTTCTAACTTTTGCAGTATTTATCGGAATGACATGAAACAAAGCTCACAAGTAGATTATGATGAGTAACATCCATTCTAAAAATTCATTCAAAATTTGAAACTATGAAGTTAAAAAAGGTTGGCCAACGGTTCTCAAAAAGCCCAAAGTGGGTTCATGTCCTTTAGGATTAAAGTCTATGGCATTAAGATAGACCATTTTGCTATAGACCAAATTGCTATATTGTGGACTTCTATTTCTTAGAATGGATTTGGTAAATACTTTTGAAACATCAATATCTATATAAGAGCCTATTTGAAATTTATGGATGTACAAAATTCAAACTTTACATTTTCAAGTTTCAAACATCAAATCCAAGATCTTAAATTGGACATCATTTTTAGCAAAGAAAGTAGTTTTTCTTGAAAAGAATTTTTAAAGAATTTTTTTGAGCTACCGGGTTGCCCGCCAACCATTGACAATTACATTATAGATTATTCTAATATATATTATAATTTATATAATTTGATTTCCACCTTTAGCTTTAAAAAATCACAATAATTCTAGTATTATTATTGGATTCTAGAGATTTTTCCTCAAGCTTTTTGTAATTATGTAATAAAAAAAATACTCTTTTCTAAAATCCTTAGAAAGGATCACCATTGACACTATCCACTAAAAAAAGGCAAACATGTTGGTTTGCCTCATTTCTTCCCCTGCCCCTTCCTTTGAAAAATTCTCAACCGTTGATTTTTCCTTAAAAAGTGTCCAATCCCCCTGCCAATGCTGTTGATCTCAATAATTGGAATACAATACTAATGCATATACAATACAAATAATATATGGATACAATATAGTTATGGACGTGGATACAAATATGGTATAGGTATGAATATCATACGGATACAAGGATATTATATAGATACTATACAAGGATATAGATACAGGGATATTATATAAATACTATACAAGGATATGGATACAAGGATACAAATGATATATTCCATATCAATTGCCAACCCCATCCCAGCTCAAAATTACAAAAGGGTGGGATGGGTGGGTACTTGAAAAATAATTTTTAATTAATTTAATTTTTTAATTTTTTAATTTTTTGGAGCTCATAAGGGATATGTTAATTGAAAAAAATAATAAATTCGATTTTCTTTTTAAAAATTTTAGTGAGTAGTGACACTATACTATAAAAATGAAAACCTCATGAATAAGGTGGCAATGCCTTTGATGAATTTACTTTGATTGAAATGAATTTGTAGGTTGTTATTTTTTGAGAAATATGATTAAGATTTAGTTTTCACAATAAAATTCACATGAGTGTAGAAACTTGTGAAAATATAATTGTTGTATTAGTCTTCTTAGCAATACATTCAATTGATATGATACAAAGTAAGATCTCAAAATTAAACTTATCTTCATCAAATTTATACATTTACATATATTTATGAAAAATTTGCATATGCAATTTGGGCTCTTCACTCTTTTTGTTGCAATCAATTATTAATTTATTGTTGTTGTGACATAGAACTAAAGATTCACCACAATACAAAATTTGCAAAATTTTAGAGAAATGAAATCAATTTAAAAAAATCCATGAATGCAAAAAATTCCCCCCATATGTATTTGTATATGGGTATAGCAAAAAGTGCCGGGAACCAGTGCATTCCATTTTTAGCAAGTGCCATATGGCTACCAAGATATAGTAGAAAATGGGCAATTTAAGACTCTCATTTTTTGGTTTACAATAAATAGAATGAGTAGTGTGCCTTATTGTTGGACAATTTTAAGAAGCAAATATATATTATGCTATATGCTTTAACATTGAGGCCAATCTTTCAAACGTCTTTATTTGAATTAATTGATGAAAGAAATTAAGTAGAAGAAAGTAACTAATATAAAATATGGCAATTAAAAAATATATAAATGATTCATTTTCTACACACAAGTTTTGATGTCATAATGAAAATGCTTACAATATGTTTTAGTAAGTCATAGACACAAAGTCAAATAGTTCTTATAAATTGGGAAGTAGAACTTCAAAAATGTGTGCAAAACTATCTAGTGAAAAGATATCACACAATTTGGACTACCAAAAATCCCTTCCCCTCCGTGCTACCTCCCCCTTATGTTGTGGATCTGGGTTTTCAAAATAAAATATATTCTCTATCCACTCACACGCTGTGAAATGATTGCTCACTGAAGTAGTTAGGGATTTGAAGTAGCTTGTCGATATAGATTTGTAAGAGTGCGGCCTTCGACAACCATTTTGACCTCTTTGGGTTCTTGAACTTTTCAACTTCAGATTCAGATCTATAGGCAATTACATTCCCATGACCTCTTTTCACTTATAGACTCGTCTTGTATATTACATCAAATATTATTTTTTGACTATGTAGAATTCTTAGAAGTGCACATTATTTGAAAACATTCAACAAGTGCAATGTTTGTTTAAATGCACAACGGAAAGTTGTTGCAATTTTAAACCAAAACATCAACCTTGGTTTTTAAACAATTCCTCTTGGACAAAATTTGATACTTGATAGACATGCAAACCTCAAAGAAGACATTGTGCATTTGAAAACACAAAGAATGGTTGATAGCTTGCATTTACAAAAACAACACTTGCACTTTGAAGATGGAAGTGTTGGCTACATGTTTATTGTGCTTTGATTGAAGTATTGTAGTAGGGTGTCCGAAGCAGTGATTGTGGGACTATGAAGAGTAAATTGTAGTTGTTCATTAGATCATTGTTTTTTTGTTTTTTGTGGAATTGAAATTTTAATGAATTTAGGGTTCGCCACACGGAGAAAGGAATTGAGGAGGAATGAAATATATTTGGAGATTGAGTCTTTCAATGTAGGAAATTGGAAATGATTTTTGTCTGATGGCTACATGCAACGTGTACAATAATTTTCCCTAACTACCCTACTATTAGGCTTGTATATAGTTTGATCACTATCCACTCAACAAAACACAACCTCTAAAGATTTCAATCTCAACAACTTTGTTGACACAATCTTGAAACAAATTGTCCCATAGTAACATGAAAGGAAAAACAAGGAAAGAGTAGCCTCTGTATTCAAGCAATAAAAATCAAAACATCAAAATGATTGAACTGCCATTTTAATTATCTTTTGGTCTTTTGGATTGTAAGTGTAGCACAATAATTGAGGTTACAAAGACAATGACATAGTTGTCTTCCACAAAAATAGTTCAAATTTCTATCAAATACCAACAACACATCAAATGTGTAACAAATCCATCTTCATCTATGTCACACATCCATCCAATGGTGAATGGTGTAACTTCTCAAATAAGTAGGTTTGACACATGGGTGATTTTTTTTTTAAAACTAATATCCTAGTACCAAAATGCCTCATGAAAACTAGCATAATAGAAAACAATGTATATAAGTTAGCTTGGAAGGATTCAAAAGATTAAACAAAAGGTACCATTAGATGACATTTTGGGGCACTAGAAGATTGTGAGTTCCCAGACAATTCTTTGCGTTTTTAGACTGCGGAAATGCAGCTGGTTGATGTAGCCGGGATTGTGCCACATCATTTTTGAGGATTTATTTATTTATTTTGCTTAAAATGATATTTGAAAGAAGAAAAAAAAATTTAATTTTTAAAATTAAAAGAAAATTAAAATTTCTGACAGCCCGTACCACTATTCACAAACTCGGGCCAAATTACAGAATGAGCTTGAAACAGCCCTCCAATGCCCCAAAATGTCATCTAATAAAGTATAAGTCACACTTTGGTAGCCTTATATGATACTCTATCATACTTTGATAGTATTATAGGATACCTTGAGTAGTCTTTCAATTGTTTGTAGCTAGATCCCAAGATGAACAAGTGCATTCTTCATTTTTTACGGTTTCCTTGAAAGTCATTCATCAAACACTTTTAGTCTTCATTGTCTTTACTTAGTTAATACCTTGAGGAATAAAGATTCACAATTTGACAATGACCATCTTAATTGATCTTATTGTAAAAAATCAATAATTCAAATTGAATTAAATTTATCATTATATCACCTTATATATTAATTAATAAAAGAACATTACATGCATTGAACAAAATGGACTAGAATTGAAGAAAAGACATTCTTATAACACACTTGGCTTTGGAATCCTTTTAGTCCTTAAAAGGGTATATACTTTGAATTTCAATTAAAAGATTATATTTTGCTATTTAAGAGATTCCCCTAAGGTCGAAGATTCATATAAACAACCAAATTGTACTTCAACAAGAAAATATGAAAATTTGGCCAGTCTAATAATATTAACTAGGCATAGTAGCAAAAAGTGGCGGTTTTGGGGTACCCACCCACGCCAAAGTTGCCCAGGACCAGCTACGGAACCCTAATTTCAAAACCTAGTGGGATCTATTGCCCAAGAAAACTGAGTTTCCGATGCTCAAGGGGCGGGACAGGACAGACAGACAGCACGAACAGCAACAGACAGAGGGTCCCTCGTTTTCACGTTGCGACGCGACGGCCTGCGTTGTAGGGCTCCTTTTACTGAGAGCCCTGTTGCCATTGCCCCAATCGGAACGCCACGCCCACATTCGATGATTCGATGCCTGACTTACTTGCACTCAATGCCCTGCTCGTCTATAAAGAATGTGAATTTTGTCTATTCGCTAAAGTGATTCAGTCGCACGGCTTCACTTCTATGGTCTTCACTGTCACGTGAGCTCATGAACGTTCGGATCTCCGGTGTTGGGTATACGGCATTCGGTTTAGGATTTTGTTGCTGGTGGCACTTTTGGTGCTAGTCTCGCTGCTTTTCTGTTGGGTACACATTTGGTTTAGGATTTTGTCGCTAGAGGGAGTTTTGCTGCAATCATTGTGGTGATTTTTTTTTATTGGGTACCCGTGGTGTAGAATTTTGCTGCGATCGGGAGTTTTGGTGCAATTTTCTTGCTCCTTTTGGTTACCCCAGTTCTCATCGCGTTTCTCTGCCGAGTTGAATTTCGAGGAGGTTTAGAATGGCGACCATGCAGCTGACTGCGCAGCCGGCGACCACATCGATCCAAACTCGTCGTGAAGAGGCTTTGAGTCGTCAGTCGACAAAAGTTGTTGTGCACTTCAAGAGTTTTTTCGGCGGAAAGCCGCATCACCTCCGATGGATTGCGAACCCGTCCACCAGGACACGATCTTTCCCTTTCTCTGTGACATCTTCTGCCAGTACTTCCACCACCAAGGTCTCCACCTCCCCTGTGTCGCTCGAAGCCGCCGAAGACCCCCCCATGCACCTCTTTAAGAACAAGTCCCCCTACCTCGCCACCATCAAGTCCGTGGATCGCATCGTGGGACCCAAGGCTCCAGGCGAGACTTGCCACATCGTGATCGACCACGAGGGGAACGTCCCTTACTGGGAAGGACAGAGCTACGGCATCATTCCTCCTGGTGAGAATCCCAAGAAGCCCGGCCAGCCGAATTCCGTCCGCCTCTACTCCATCGCTTCAACGAGATATGGTGACGAGTTTGACGGGAAGACGGCGAGTTTTTGCGTTCGCAGAGCGGTCTACTGGGACGCGGAGACAGGCAAAGAGGATCCTGAGAAGAAAGGCATCTGCAGCAACTTTCTGTGCGATGCCAAGGTTGGAGACCAGGTGCAAGTGGTTGGGCCGTCTGGGAAGATTCTCTTATTGCCGGAGGACGATCCCAAAGCTACGCATATCATGGTGGCCACAGGGACGGGGATTGCGCCGTACAGAGCTTACTTACGGAGGATGTTCATGGAGAAGACGGGGTTCAAGTTTAATGGCCTGGCGTGGCTGTTCATGGGAGTGGCGAACACCGATAGCCTGCTGTACCACGAGGAATTTTCCTTGCACTTGGAGGAGCATCCCAAGAATTTCAGATACGACATTGCGTTGAGCCGGGAGCAGAAAAATGCCAAGGGGGGGAAGCTTTATGTGCAGGACAAGATGGAGGAATACAGTGAAGAGCTTTTTAATCTGCTGGACCAGGGCGCGCATATTTACTTCTGTGGGTTGAGGGGGATGATGCCTGGCATCCAAGACATGCTCAAGAGGGTGGCGGAATCCAGGGGCGAGAGCTGGGAGGCGAAGCTGGCCGCGTTGAAGAAGAACAAGCAGTGGCATGTGGAGGTCTATTGAGCTGTGAGCGCCTTCCTTCACATGTTGGGAGGCTTGATTTAATCCCAGCACGACGGACAGTATCTTCACTTTCTTTTTCTTGATATCTTGTAGATAAATCAATTTGCAAAATTCGGATAACGAGGCATCCTTGAATTATTGTTCTCTGTCTGCCTTAAATTTGCTTGCATTGGACGACCCTGCAGAGTCATTTGGATTCGAAACATTCTCTGGATGTAGAGGTGATGAGATGACAGGTAGATACATAATTATAGGTTCAAAGCTCCTAGATGAGCAATTTAGAAATGGCTTGTGCGCAGGCCAATATGTGTACATTCGATGGTTGCAATTTCAGGGTCATGGTGGTAGGATTGGTGCAGTTAGTTAATACAAGGGTGTACTACTTTGGTGGGTAGCTCAAACAGAATTAACCAGCCATGAAATACACTGAAATACGTGTGCATTGGATATTTTTTTGTCTGTCAATGTGTGACTTGCGGGCCTGACTTGCGCATGTTCGCAGTTTTTGCCGTTATCCTTTTATGGATATATTGTATGAGCATCTCCTTCAGTAATGGCTAGTGAATCGAGGCTGACAGAAGAGATTAGCATAAAAATAAGTATCTGGAAAGAACTGATCATCCCCATTCATTGAGCTTTAGTAATTTGCTGAATTAATGAACGTGTGTATCCCTGCAGTTTAAGTTCAGGTAACTGACTGGTAGTTTGTCACAGCATTGCAGAAACTGTTTTGAGCTTCTTGAATCTAAGCTTATTAACAGTTGTTTCCTTTGAGAAGCCTGTCTTAGTTAACCTCTAAAGGACCATTTGTCCCCTTGGGGGACAATTTGGGTCCGGCAGGTTCCTACTGTTTCAATTTTTAGTGATAATTTTGGGATTTTTTGAGGTTGTGTATTTTGCGAGAGCTTTGTGATTATATAATTTTTATTTTAATTGATGCCAGGGAGCAAAAGTTATGGCACAATAAGCAAAAATGGAATTTGGCGGGCAGCACAAAAAAATCACAAAAAGTCAAAATAATTTTTTTTCAATTTTTTGACTCAAAGACTATACTTTTGTCTACACATGAAGCTTTGTTTCATTCAATTTGGACTAATAATGAGAAAGTTATGGACAATCTTAGTTTTTTGGGCAATCTAAGCATCTTCTTGAAAAAATAACTTGTAGAATTCATTTTTGAATGCAATTTTTAGAATTTTTCAAAAAAAATTGTTAGATAGGGTTAGATTTTCTTTCTAGAACAATCTTGTTGTTGGGATTATTGTGATTCAATTCCATCTACAATTTAGTTTTTTCTTCAATCTTGAACCCACCTCTACTTAACAATTTTTTAATGAGTGGAAATTAAGTGCTTTTTTTCTTAAATTTTTTTTGTAGATTCTCAACTCAACTACTTAACATAAATTAGTAGAAAATCAAAATCAGTAGTGCAAAAGTTTTGACCTAAAAAGATTCAAAGCCAAAAAATCTAGTCAAACAAGGTGCCCAAAAACTTGTTTTCTTCACTTTAAATGCATATATCTTGCAATCTACATGGTCAAAGTTTCTGAAATTTGTTCCACATATTCATATACTAGTTAAGTATAAGATCTTACGGTTGGATATGCAAAAAAGAAAACAATTTTTAAAATTCTTTTCTCTTTGCAATAGAAATGACAATTTTGAGTGGTTTTTAATAGGAAAATCACCTTGGGCCTTTAGGGGTTAATTGCGATGTACATAACCTCAAACTAAATTGGTGTGCTTTGAAACCAACAGCTTTGGACATCTGAAACGATGCTTTTAACAGAACCGACTCACTTAAGTTTTCTGTAAAATGTTGTTTAGTCTTGGCCTAAGTCTCAGAGATGTCCGTCAGTATTATTTGAGTGTACTGTACACTTGACCCTCTCTAATTCCATATTTCTAGAAGTTCCAAGTAGAGGCTTGTGTGTACCTCCGGCCTATGACACTCCTAGATAGCAATTTTATATGGAGTCATTTGGAATATCATCAGGATTGCAGATGGAATTTAGACCCACTATTGAACAAACACAAAAATTGCTTTCAACTCCAATATATCAAAGTGACAATTGCCCAATAATTAATCATTTGTTTATGCAGTTCAAATAGTTTAGGAATGGTCCTAAGAATGGTGTAAACCAAGCAACTTTTAATCAAATAATACTTTGCTTGCTACTCAATAAGGTCTAAAATTTTAAGTCACATATAGGCAAATTGTTGCTATATTTACGTGAAGTTCAAGAATGGCATTTGAATCCTACTACTAAAACCATAACTCCCTCTGTAATATCACAAATGCTACCATTAATAATAGGGGCTCATGCTTGCTATGCTACGTATTCATTGTATCACATATTAGTAAAATTTAGATATATTTGAATAGAATGCATGATAATGATTTCAATAAGTCTTTGAAATAATTAATTTTAATATTTTGTAAAAGTATTTTCAATCATGTATACATAAAAATAATATTTTCACACAATGTTATATTATAGGAATAGAGTAGTAGTTTGCAATCACCTCTGTAATATCACTTTTACAGCTTTCATGATTTTAAAATTCTATTGCTACTACCAAATGATTTGAGAAATTTATTCAATTGAAGCGATTTTGGATTTCACAACAATTAAGTTGTTTATGAAGTTTTTGAAGTTTTGAAGTTTTTCTTTTCAATTCACCAAGTTTTTGGGTTACCATTGTTTGTAACAATTGAGTCAACTTTTGAATGCATTACAATAAATGTGTATCTTTTACAGTATTCACCATTGCATATATTTCATTCATCATTCAATAAATTTCTGTTGTACATTTCAATATATGCTTACTTCTAAACAAAATTATACAAAGATTTTAGTAATTTTTAATGATGATGCGTAGCATAGCAAGCACCAACTGCTAGTATTTTTATAAAATTATAGTTATTGAAATTGGTAGAAAATCCATGCTGGAATTTCAATGTACTTATGTTGAACAATCTACAATGTGGTGCATTTGGTTCTTATTTAAATTCAACATGCCTATCTCATCCCCTTTATAACAACCGCCTTGTCGTCTTCATCACCAGCATCTCTCAACTACAAACCTCCAGCACAATCTTCTCATATTGAAGATTCGGCATTATCCTCCCGCAATGAACCTTCCAAAAACCACAATTGATCTTGTTGCAATTGGTCTGGTCCACCGTGCACCTCTGCTGCTTCTTGGGATGCTTGAGGTGCTTCATCCACCATCCCCTTTTGAAGACGTCTCCCTTTTTGTCTTTTGTCTTTTAAATGTTTCCTT
This sequence comes from Neckera pumila, assembly GCA_963969595.1. Classification (NCBI taxonomy): domain Eukaryota; kingdom Viridiplantae; phylum Streptophyta; class Bryopsida; order Hypnales; family Neckeraceae; genus Neckera; species Neckera pumila. Next base: position 17,449,260 of record OZ018409.1, read on the forward strand.
ATTTTTCTATAGATGTAGTCTTGCGTCCATTTGTAAGTCTCACCTCTATCTTTAAATTTCAATTCTTGTATACCATTTATGTTGTCATCTATTATTTTGTTTATTGATTCCTTTACTCCTACATCCTCTAAAGAAAACGTCCCTTGAGGAAGAACCCCATTCTCTTGACCATCTTCAATCTATTTTGTAACTTGTTTAATATTATCTTTCAAATTTTTATATTGAATAGCCCAATTCTGCCGTAGCAATAATTTGCCATAGTCCTTATTTGCCCTCCTACTTTTAATAGGTGGTGGATTAAAAATGGTATTAAAAGAAGGAGATTTAAGGATAGGGTTCAAGTGTCCAAACTTTGAGTGACTCGGACCTCTAAAATTTGTAACGTTGTTAACTGCTACTACTTCATTTTGTTCTCCCTCTTCATCTCTTTCTATAGCAATCTGACACTCATCTCTTTTTGTTCCATATTGGCTACAAAAGTTAGCTAAATCATTTGGAAAGAGGAAGTCACATGTTAAGCAAAAACGTCCTTGTGCCATGGTCCAAAATTAATGTGCAAAAATTGTCGACCACTTCATTGTTGGAAAACAACCTAAAGTATTATGATTGTAAGACACAAGATCCATTTAAGACAATCTATGATGCCAAGATTGTATTATGAATTGGATTTCAAAATACAAAGATGGATACTTCCAAAAAGGTTAATCTATATTCCTTAAGACACTAATTTTTACATCTTCATAAGATAGGTTTGAAAGTCATTACTTGGGGTCTACAGATGAGCTGGTCAAATGTGCTTCATTCTAGGGCCATGCAAAACACTACTTCAAACCTTATGATTCCAGACAACGTCGTCAAAGGGCAACGCCTTGCAACACTTCGTCAAAATCTTCACACCACTCTCGTCATCTCAGTCGTAGAAGATGTAATGCTGTGCAAGATGTACTACACATTGCACAGTTGGTCAGGTTGGCTGATTTAGAATTTGGGCCAAACAGCTTGATCTATACCAACTTAATGAAATTTTAACAATTCAGTGAACTGACAAGCACAAAAGAGTTGAACAACATACCGAATGCAGCAAAGCCAATGCTAACAAAGTGAAGGCTAGACTTACACATTCTAGCATGGAGAGAAAAAGTTTAAGTTCAACACTCTGGTGTCATTGCCACTTTCCACGGGGCCCTGTCCCTCTTCACCCTCTCCCATTTTCACCTGCACAAAACCCCGCCAGCACCATTTGTCTTCAGCTTAAGTAAACCATCCCAACACCGTACCTCCAAATGCCCATCAAACCACCAATACCGACAACTGCTACCCCCCCGTCAAAATACAAAACCACCACATGAGAATGCAAAACCTCCTTATCACATCGGAGTCTTGGGAACCAATAGAGATCAAATTCCTTACACATTTGTGTCAAGTTCCTCACAAGTTCCTCACAAATTTGTTCAAAAGTTGTACCAAATCGCCAGGGATCAAATTCAACAGCGAAGCAGACTGACTTTGAACTAGAAACAGTGAGAACTTTTGGGGAAAAAGGGTAGCCAGCATAAAAAAGAAGGGTAGGCACGCTTATAAAGTAGAGAAATAGAGAAAGAAAAACAAAGAGAGATCTGGAGGCTTGAGATGGAGCTTACCACAGCAGAGGAGGAGCAATGGAGGAGCAATAGAAGTTGCAGATTTGCAAGAAAACGGTGAAGACGACGACGTCTGCTGAAGCTTGCTCGTTTTTCCAACTTACTGTTGGAGAACCTTGCTTTGCCGATACTCAACCCACGTAGGTGTTGCAGCCCTGCCTTGCCATCCCTGAGCTCTAGATTGCAATAGTGATGCGCATCTGAGAAGAAGCCGAAGAGCGCAAGGTGAAGCTCATGATGTAGGAGGTCGCCGGTTAATGCCTATCCATTTACTTGGTTGCTCGTGGCGAGAAAAGTTCTTGAAGGCCATGTTGGTGATTTACTGTACAACTTTATTTTGAAAGTCTCTGAAAACGGCGACCACTCCGTTCATTAGAAGAGATTGGAGGGCATTGAAGGGCCGTTTCAAGCCCATTTTCCAATCTAGCTAGATTTGTGAACAGCCGGTACGGGTTGTTAGATTTTTTTTTCAAAAAATAAAATAAAATAAAATTCTCTCCCAAATATCATTTTAGGCAAAAAAAATTTTTTTTTTTTTTTTTTGGAAAAAGTGACTTGGCATTGTCTCGACCACATCAGCCAACAGCTTTCCTGCATTCCCGCAGTTTCGGAACGCAGGATAATTCGTGGGCTCTTGGAGGCCTCAAATCTCTTCTAATGTCTTTGATTTTGGAGGGAGTATACTTCGGTCCGAAACGCAGGAAGATGAGTGGTGCATTAGGTTGGTTTACATTTGGTCAAAACTTGGCTCTCCAAGTACGTGCTCTATTGTACATTAGAGTTAATAATAAGGTAGTCTGCTCTTAAATCTATCAATTATGAGCTAATTGCCTTTTTTAGGGAAGCTAAACTCTCTGAAATAATTTTCCGTAAATTTTAGTAGGAAGAAAAATCGAATTGGCATCTACCCCAAGTCGTTTCATATTTTTTGGACCTTTGAAGAATTAGTTATAAATTTTTCAAGATGAAACAAAATGGTCACAAAAAATCAACCACGTTCTGAGAAGTACATTGCTAATACATTGAAGAAAGCAAAATGTACGTCTATGTCATGATTGCTTTTAGAGCCCACTCACTTTTAACCCTTAAAGGTCCACGCATCCAAAAAGTGGATGCGCCTTGGTCAACCTCAATTGTAACTTTCAAAATAACTATTTTTGGAATTTGATTTAACCCCTAAAGGACCATTGTTCCTTCGGGGGACAAATGGATTTTCAGGTAGGTACCTACAGAGTGAAATTTTGTCGTGATTTTTTGAAATTTATTTTGGAGAAAGAAAAACTAATAAGCTTTGTGGGAATATAATTTTTTTCACAATTGGTGATTGAAAATAGTAGTTATAACTAAATAAGCTCAAAACAGGGGACAGGGGGCAGTCCAAGCAGCCCAAAAAAAATAGACAAAAATTTGAATTTTTGTTTTTTAAATATTTTTTTCTCATAGATTATATTTTTGTCTATTTGGGAAGCTTTGTTTCATTTCATTTGGATTTTTTATGAGAAAGTTATGGACATCTTTGTTTTCGGGCAGTTAGAGCATCTTCTTGAAAAAATAACTTATAGGATTCATTTTTGAATGCAGTTTTTCAAAATTTTCAAATTTTTTATTTTAGCATGGTTTAGTTTACTTTCTAGAACAATCTCACCATTGTGATTAGTGCATTTTAATTCCATCTAAAATATATGAATATTTTAGAGTTTCCTTCTATCTTGTACCTATTTCTATTTAACAATTTTCTTAAAAATGATAATTAAGTTTTTTTGAATTTCTTTTTTTTTTCCTAGACTCTCAACTAAGTCCTCTACTATAAACATTTAAAGCTCAAAACTCTATAGTGCAAAAATATTAAGTGAAAAATGTTCAAAGTCAAAAAATCTAGTCCCGCAATGTGCTGAAAAACTTGTCCTTTTCACTTTAAATGTAGATATCTTGCAATCTGTGCGGTTAAAAATTCTGAAATTTTTTCCACACACTCTTATACTAGTTAAGTGTAAGATCCTAGGGTTAGATGTGAAAAAAAACAATTTTCAGTTCTTCTTGTTCTTTGCAATAGAAATGGCAATTTTGAGTGTTTTTTGGCCAAAAATATGCCTTGGTCCTTTAGGGGTTGGGCTAAGAAAATGGAACTTGACAATTTTTTTTCTACTCCATTTTAAAATTTGGAAAAATGTCAAAAATTGAAAGAGTTATTGCAATTGAAAGCTCCATATGTTAAAATCCAAACAACACAGTATGGTATGTTTTTCATTCATAACTTCTTTAAGAAAAAATTATTTTATATTTAAATTATAGAATTATGTTTATTATTCTATCCTTTATGTATGGTTAAAATTACAGAGTATTCTAAAATATATTATAATGTATATAATTTGATTTCCACCTTTAGCTTTAAAAAATCACAATAATTTGATTTTTCCATCAAAATTATTAGAAAAACCAACATAAACAGAAAATGCATTTTTCCACTATCAAAATATATCAAAATTTTATAAATAATATATTTTAATATATTTATAAAATAATAAATTGGATTTGATAGTTGAATTTGACTTCAAAGTCCTTGTTGTGGTTGTTTTGGGTGTAAAAAATAAAATAAACAATTGAAAATTTTTTACACTAATCTCTATTGCTATTTGTAAATGGATTCAATGCTGAACGAGGATAGACAATACGTTTATGGAAACAATGGAAGGCAAGCACAACATCCACCTGTGAGACAAAGTGCGTCAGAACTTCATGCAAGTGTTTGGCATTGGCAAACATTGAAGAATGACGTAGACGGAAGAACAAGACATAGTATGGAGTCAAGAATATTGGGTGATTCTTCTTTGTGGCGGTTGTATCATCTGTATAAGTTTGACTTGTCACATGACTTAGTATTTGATGTAATGCACATTGCTAACTTGAACTTGTTCAAGAACTACACCATGAAGTTATTTCAAGAGATTGAAGAACATGAAAACAAACGTGCTTTATTGGAGATGGTTACAACATGTTGTAATTTTGTGACCAAGGCTTGTACATTTGAACTCAAACAAGGCCAATGGCTCTACGACCCTATAAGTGACCATAGAAGATATACCGCCAAAGAATATCAACATTTTGTCATGTGGATGCTACCCATTATACTCAACAAAGTAGATGGAAAATTTTTTGAGGAGTGGTGTTTAGTAGGACGTTTCTTCATAGACATTGAACATTACTTATTTATTCACACAAGAAGTGAAGGCTAGACAGATGATGATCTACATATTGTCAAGTTACTTTTTCAGAAATGGCGTGTACATTCAGAAGCACTCGATGGTTCAAACGGAAGCCATTAGAACATGTAGCAGGTACATGTCATATGCCAAAGGATGTGAGACGGTTTGAACACTCGGATGTCTATTGGTGCTTTCCATTTGAGCGGGAGGTTCAAAAATATCAGAACATCAAGACAAATCTAAAATCCGTGGAAGCAACATTTATAAAGTATTGTTCTCGTAGGTTGTTTCAGAAAGTAAAGATTTGCACGCAGAATGAAGGTGATGGATTGGAGAGCATAGAAAGAGCATTGGCTGAAGTCCATGATGTAATGATGTTTCCAAAAGGTACAGCTCAGCACCAAGAAGAAGACTTTTTGTGCCCACCATGGCATCATAATTGTTGTTTACATGTGAGCTCCAAGCAGAGAGCCTTGGATGTATTCAAGTCCCTTATGCAGGCACCTTAGGATTGCGCATGTGTCTCTTCTACAAAACAAAAGGGAATTTTAATCAGTAAGAAAAATAACAAGCATGTAGAAGCTTCTTCAATTATTTGGTCTTATTTACAACATCATATACTAGGGCTTGGAACCATCCATCCACTAGTAGTACTTCTTCACAAAAGGTGTATGTTGGGAAGAATTATATATAAAACTGGCGATGATGTGGTGGTAGTGAATGATGAGGTACATGGAACTCCATATAAAGGTAGAACAAGAAAAATATTTAGTCATGAGCACAAAAGGCAAATAGAAGTATATTTTTCTGCAGACTATAATCAACATTGTCCACAAATAGTGAATGGAATAGAGATAGATAAGGTAGACCCAATCACCGGCATGAACTTAATCAAACATGATGTCTTTGTTAGATTTGACGACACGTGTTTAAGACCTATGAATTGCATAATGTACAAGTTTATGGGTATAAAAAATCCTTGTCAAGGTAGAAACCAAATTATAGCATATGAAGTACAAGACTTGAGGAGACAAGACAAATTGATAAATATATAAGGCACTTTCTGTATGGTTTGAGAATTATAGGTGTTTTTTTTAAATAACTAATAGAACTTTTGGTTTTGACAAGTGTCAGCTATCTACCAATGAAATAGTACCATATATTTTCCAAAAACTTTGTCTAACTTTACATTGTTTGGAATTCAAATAAAAAATGCACTCAAAGCATAAGAAGTCATGAAAAAAAAACAATTAAAGACCAATTCACTGACCCTCCTTGCATTGCACGGTGATTCAAAGGAAGCTAGACTATATTTTTTTTCCTACAACTTTCTATGAGTGAATGTAATGTGATATAGTAGTGAGTGGTGGAAATTTGATTAATTTTGTAGAATAAAATTATTTTTTTTAGAGGTCTTGAAATGTAGTGACACTTTTTTGGAGGAATAAAAGAATTTTTTTTTTCATTTCAAACATTATAATCTTTTAAGGCACATAGGCAAATGGATTTACATGTTTTCCACACATTACACAGTTGTTTAACACAATCTTGTTGAATTGGAATTAGCAAAAAATGAATTTATTAATTGGTTGTAAACAATGTGTTAGGGATTGGCAGGTTTGGGCTTTTTTTCTTCCTAAATACCCTCCTTGATTCCTACCTTCATGAATGAAGAGAATATTTGATTTAAATTTGAAAAGAAACAAAAAATAGATTTTATCTTATTCAATTGTTAAATGGGAGCATATGCAATGTTTTGTTTCTTAGAATTGGTCATGTGCCTAGTGTTTGAGTTAATTTATATTTTTAATTTTTTTTCTCAATCAAAGACAGTATTTTTGTGTAGTACCTAAGATTTTATTCATTTCATTTGAATATGATGTGGGGAAGTTATGGACAATCATATTTCTTGAGCAATGACAACATCTTTTTGACAAAATAGCTTGTAGGATTCATTCATGAATGCAATTTTTACAATTAAAAAAAAAATGCACACGGTTTAATTGGATTCCTAAATCAATATCACCATTGGGATTAATGCATTTTAATTCCATTTTAGATATATTATGGAGTAATAATTTAGCTTTTCTTTCTATCTCGTATGTACTTCTACTTAACAATTTTTGCAAGTATGAAAATTTAATTTTTTTTTAATTTTTTAATGTTTCCTAGACTTTCAATTCAATTCTCCACCATAATGATTTAAAGCTCAAAACTCTATGGTGTAAATATTAAAGTTAAAGAAGGTTAAAAGTCAAATAATGTAGTCCCACAATGTGCTGAAAAACTGTTTGTTTCATTTTAAACATAGATATCTTACAATCTATGCAGAAAAAAAATTTGCAAATTTTTCCATACTAGTTCCAAATTTGGAATTTTTTTTAATAGTAGTTTGGTGTAAGATCCTACGGTTAGATGTGCCAAAAAATCAATTTTGGACTTTTCTTACTATTTGCTATAGAAATGGCAGTTTTTAATGTTTTTGGGCATAAAGAAGGCCTTGGTCCTTTGCGGTTAAGTGGATTTTAAGATAATAGAATTGCAAATTCATGCAGTATTTAAAAATTGTCTTTTTTAAAGAAGAAGATGCTTAATCATCGGATCACTGTTGTGCTATACAAATGTTGTTGTAGTGTCTTTTGAACCCCCTAAAGGACCATTTGTCCCTCGAAGGGACAATTGAGATTTTGCGCAAGTAACAGCAATCATTTTCAGTATTCTTGAATTTTAAAAAAAAAATTATTCAAGATATTAAAAACTAATTAGCTCCGTGAAAATATAATTTTTTTTCAAGCGGTGCTAGGAATTTAAGTTATGCAAAAATAAACTCAAAACAAAGGAGAAGGAGGAAAGAAGGGAGAGGTTGCCACAAAAAAACATTTTTGTTTGAGAGTTTTCAAAAAAAAAGTGTAAAGTTTGAATTTCTTAGAAATTACTCATACATTGTGTTTTTATGTATAATGGGGGGACAAAATTATTGTCGCTCCCTTTTGTTCATTTTCAAACACTATTTTTTACAATTTTTACATAATTTTTGGATCATTGCATTCTTACTTAGTCCCAATTATGCATACCAATTTCAACTTCAAAAAAGCAAAACTCCATTTTTGGTGAATTTTTTTAATCAATTTTCATGGTTTTACATAATATTTTATTGAAAAAAATTAATGATGAAATTTTTTAATTTGATTGCGGAGATATGTAGGGAATATCCATACACACATCTTATCTTCAAAATCATTTCCAAAAAAAACAAATCCAACTCTCTCTATTAAAAATTTAAATATTGGTTGGGGTGACAATCTTCTAATTTTGGAAAATAGATATACTTTTATTGTAATTAGATTCTAATACTAGTTAGGTGTAAATTTTTTCCACACATTCTAATATTATTTAGGTTTAAGACCCTATGGTTAGATGTTAAAAAAAAATCAAATTTTTTACTCTCTACTATAGAAATGACAATTTTGAGTGTTTTTTGGTAGAAAAAACGAACTTGGTCTTGTTGGAGTTAATATTTTTGTGAATTACAACTATAAAAATGATGTTTTCATGAATTGCAGTGCAACTAATTAAATAAAAGCTTTGAAATGCAATTTTGACTCCAATTCTATAGAAAATTCAACTAAAAAGAACACCTAGAAATTCAAAAACTTTAGTATTTTATAGCAATACAAAGCTTAGACTTGTAACCTTAGTTTGTAGTTTTTATAATTTTCAAGTTTCATAGTAATTTTGATTTAAACTATGATATTATACAATACCAATGTGCCTTTTGCAATTGCCGCAACTAAAATAAGAATAAAAGTAATTTTCTAATTCTTTAATTCATTGAAACTTTGAAATTCAAAAATTCCCACATTGTAGTTTGGAAGGTTGTGTTCATAATACAAATATGAAGCTTTATGCACATAGGAATTAAAAGGCTCTAATTTGTGGCATGTTCAAACATGCAATGTGAAAGTTATTTGAAAGTATAAGATAATTAAATTCAATTAATTATTTGAAAGTCCATAACTTTCACATCACAAGCCCAAATGCCACAAAATCAACACAATTAGAATGTTCTATGCACAAAGGAACGTAAGGTCATTCTTTTGTATTGTTTAGAGATTCAATGTAGAAGCGATGTTTCCAAAATGAAAGATAATTTAATTCAATTTTTTCATATGATATCAAAAATTCATAATTTTTAATATTATAGGTTCAAAAGCTCAGAAATTGGCACAAATACAAAGTTGTATGCAATGGCTTTGTTTGATGATGTTTGGACATTTGATGTAAAATTTAAGGGTTTTCAAGAACAAAATCAAATATAATTCAATTTGATTCATTTGAACTTGGAAAATCAATAATTTTCACATCACATCATAGTTCCAAATTGCACAAAACAAAGTCCATGCACTCCTCTTTGCAAAGAGCTTTCTGGTGCTACAAAAGGCAACATTGAGACTCACAATTAGTTAGATCTCAGCGTATTAAACAAAATAAAAGATACAAAAGAAACAAACAATCTAATTAAAGGTTAAAATGTTTACATAATATATGTGTATCATGAAATTCTAAGATTTTTGGAATATATTTGATATTTGATATGAATTTCTTTTTCTCTAAAAAAATTCACAATAATTTAAAAAAAAAATTCCCAAACAAATTGAAAATTTTATGACTCGTAGTAGACATATGGCTTCATCTCTGAAGAATAAATGTAAAATTTTTCATTTATATGTAGTTGTAACGACAACAAAGAAGGTGATGAATACTAACGCTTGAAATCAAAGGTCATACACTTGACCTTTTTTAAGGGTTTAGCTTACTCTTTTCAAGTAATAGTCGAGGCTTCTTCCCATGTAAAACGCCCCTTTGATTTTCTACGCACATGAACCACGGTCCCGCCTCTGGAGCGCAAGAGTGAAACACTTGTTTCACGCAGAGTCACCCCGGCTTAAGTAATAGGGCCCACCTAAGTAATAGGGCCCACCTAGGCAGCAAACTTTTATGTCTGACGTTGAGTAGCAGACACTGTCGATCCAACCCCTCCTCCACAATCTACCCCCGAGGACTAGAAGGCCCAAAGTTCCCATAGAAATCGCGACGAGGCGGTGGCCGTTGAATCGAGCTCCCAACCGATCATGAGGACTTCTTTGTGTTGATTGACAGCCTCTGGCACGCCCGCGTAATACGGAATACAAGTTATAAAAAGTTATTGTTGGATATGTTTATCTTTTGCTCCTTGGGCAGCTTAGAAAAATGATTTTTTTAAATTAATTTTAAAATTTGAACTTGGTTTCCTAGATTTTTATATACACAAAAAGCTTTGAATCATTACATTTTGACTGACAAGATGAAAGTTACAAGGAGATTTTACTTTGCGGGCAATTATAGAACTTCTACTCTACAATAAACTTTGAATTCCTTTGTTTGACTCAATGTTCAATTTATTTGAATATAAAATCATTGGATATGGATTTTTTAATACAACATTACAACCATTGAGATTATAATTTTTTTAGTTTTATGACTGAATTATTACAATTTAGTATTTTGAATCATTATCTACTTCTTTCCATTAATTATATTTTCAAACATGAATATGAAGTATTTTATGTTGAATTATATATATATATTTTAACTTAATTTTTCAACATATTATAGATCTTCACATTTTTGTGTAAAAATTTTTAGGATCTATACATTTTTGTATAAGAAGTTTGAAAGAGTGAAACCCAACCATATAGGAAGAGTTGAAAATACTTGTTTTTTAAACTGAAGCATCGTGATCTTACATTTGGTAAGGTTTTTTGTTCTAAAATTTTTAGAAGAGCACATTCTAATAAGTTAACTAAAGGATCCTATGGTTAAATTTGGATTTATTAATGAATAAGTATCAAATGAAGATTTTAGGAGGACATACTCTAATAAATGAATTAAAGGATCCTATGGTTGGATTTGGATTTAATAATCATGTATAACTATAATTGAAGATTTTAGCTTTGCTCTAGGTTTGAGTACTTTGAAGCAATTTTGGACCTACAAACATCAAATTGCTTTAGTGATTAAAAATGACTAATTTTTTAGTTTATTTCAGTTTTAATATTTTGTTTATTAATGATCTAAATGCCATTGCAACTTTCTTTTTTAGATTTTTGCACATTTTGTTTCCCTTTTTGGAAACTTATTTTGAGTTTGACATTTGTAGGATATAATTTCCTTAACCCCTAAAGTACCAAAGTCCCCTCGGGGGACACTTAGAATTTTGGGCAGGATTGTAGACCTGAAATTTTGACCTGATTTTTTGAAACTTTTTTTGAAGATATGAAATCACATTAGCTTTTCTAAAAATATAATTTTTATTTCAGTTGGTGCCTGGAAGCAAAAGTTATGCCACCTGAAGTCAAAAAGCAGTTTGCCGAGCAAAAAAAAACTTGAAAATCCGAATTTTTTTTTTTTTTTATTTTCTCAAAGATCATGTTTTTTTCTACCTTTGAAGCTTTGATTCACTCTATTTGGACGCAAGATGAGAAAGTTATAGAGAATCTTGTTTTTTGAGCAATCTAAGCATTTTCCAAAAAAAACACTTATAGAATTCATTTTTGAATGCAATTTTCAAATTTTTTCAAATTTTTTTTTTTGACAAGGTTAAGTTTGTTTGCAAGAACAATCCCGCTGTTGGAATAATGGTGTTTTAATTCCACCTAAGAGCTATTAACAATTTAGTGTTTTGTTCAATTTTGGACCTACTTCTATTTAACAATTTTTTTATATGTGAAAATCAAGTTTTGACATTCTGAATTTTTTTTTTCCTGACTCTCAATTCAAATGTTCAACATAAGTTTTCTTAACTTAATGGTGTATAGTGCAAAAAAAATCCACAAATGGCCATCAAAGTCATCTGATATTGCAGGCCACAGTCCAAAAAAACTTCTTTATCCAACTTCAAATGCTAATATCTTCCAATCCGTATGGTCAAACTTCATGAAATTTTTACCACATGATCTAAGACAAGTGAAGTACAAGATCCTATGATTAGATTCTAAGAAAAAAAAAATTGGGTTTAGGGAGTGATTGCAACAGAATTGGCAGTTTTTAGTGGTTTTGGAGCCAAAAATTGCCTTGGTATTTTAGGGGTTAAAGATCTAAATCTATTTATTTTATTTTTAATATTTTGTCCAAAAATTGCATAAGAAAAGAATGTAGTGTTTAAGTGTAAGCACACAAATCTCAACAAGAGTCGCTCTTATACACTACACTAAATTATAGTGAAAATTAGGTCACCTTACCTCAAGTAAATTACCTCATAACTCAATGCTTGTCCACATGCTAGGTGCATGCAATTCTTTGAACCAACCTTGAACTACAGTGTACTAATCCATTGTCCACATGCTAGGTGCATGCAATTCTTTGAACTAGCCTTTAACTACAGTGCACTAATCCATGCCACACATGGCTCTGGATTGAATGCATCATTGTATAGTAGTAGTGAAATTTTTATAGTGTGGACTAGTGTTGAGAAATTAGTGTGGGGCAACCTAATTTCACTATTTAGTGTAGTGTAAGGGGGATAATTCTCATCAAAATGTACCAGACAATGCAGAATGTCACAAAACTTTGTCAATGAGCGTATTTATAGAAGTATTGACTTGGAACCTTGAGACTCCCGCCATGGATGAGTCTTGTATTATGGAAAATTTGGTTAACCCTAAAATTTCATGACTATGTAATCACCAAAAACGCTCCAAAATTGCTATTTCTAATACAACTACCAAATTTTTGGAAAAAAACAATTTTTGACACATGTAACCGTAGGATCTTGTAGAATGATATTTTGAAAACATGTGGTAAAAATTTCAAAAAATTCCACCGTGTGGATCATAAGATATATGCATTCAAAGTCTTGAAAACCATTTTTTCAATCCTGCGAAAAACTGAGCAGCTGCACTTTGCAAGCTCACTTTTCAATGACAAAATGCCAGTAAAGGTGGTGCTTCTTTGAATTCAGTTTCCTAAACAAGTTGTCTACATGCTTGAAAAATTTCACATCATTTGGAATTGTACAACATATAGGAAAAAAATAGTAAGTAGAAAGAAGTAGAAAATGATTCAAAATACTAAATTCTTAAAAATTGAATTATGGAAATGAAAAATGCCAATCCCAACGGTTGAAATGTTGTAATAATCAATCTACATCTTAGGATTTTTTTCTTTTCCAAAAATATTGAAAATTGAGTTAAATAAACAACTTCAAAGTTTATTTCATAGTAAAGAATCCATAACTGCCCGCAAACTAAAAAACCTCATAACTTTTTACTCATTGATTGAAATGGAATGACCCAAAGCTTTTTAAGTATATATAAATGTAGAAAACCAAATTTTTTTTTTAAAAATTCCGGAAAAAATGATTTTTTTTTATCTACCCAAACTGCCCAGTTACAAAAAAAAGTAACGTATTAGGTCACAACATTTGACTTGTATTTCAAAATGTCATGAAACTTGGTACACATAAAGATATCCTTGTCCCCACCTTCTATTAAAATTTCAGCGCGCCATATTCCATTAGCCAATCAGTTTCCATTCATTTCCTTCTTTAGCTCTAAAGTCTAAAATCAAATACAGATTTTAAGATGTCATGGTCTAAACATAAAAGTGCCAAGTTTGTGGAATACCACCATTTCAATGAATGGCAAGTTTGTGGAATACCGCCATTTCAATACATTATTTCAATGAAATAAAGTAAAAGACCCCATTGTGGTCAGAATTAGGAGTGTGCCTACATGCCATTGTTGAAATTTTTCAATTTTTTTCCCACACAAAGATAAGTGTGAGAGACAGTGAGGGCATTTGAAATTATATTTTTTGGACCAAGTATGAATTAGTTCTGAATTTTTGAAGTAATCAACCTATAGGAGTCTGTAGGCTACTTCATGACCAACAAAATCTGAATCCAATATGGTCATCTTCCTACCCATTGTAGTCACAACATTTTCAAACATGGAAGACCTAAAAAATCAATTTTTACAAAGAATTTTACACTGAAAATTTGGAAGTACCTATCGAGGTCACTAATTACTCCATAACTATCATGTAAGGCATTGATTGTGGTCTAAAAAAACACAATGGGGTCATTAGGTGTCCATCATGGGTCATTTGACCTTAATGTAAACGCTGCGAGGAATTCCACGGCACAAAGACTCTGCTAGAGCGGCTCATCTTCCAAGGAAGCATACCATTAAAATTGATGGAAACCCATTGGATCTTGCTTGCTTGCGTGTCGTGTCTGTCGTGCCTGTCTGTCTCTTTGGTGCGTTGCTTTTCCCACCAGGCCACCCGTGGCTGGTGTTATCTCCTGCAATAAAAATTAGGTTTTCATTTGTGTCAAAAAAGAAAAGAAACCTCCACTGGAGAAGAATCGTACATTCGTACCCATCGAGATCGATGCATTGCGGCGTTGCGTCAGCCAGGTCTAAGCTTAATTATACTGGCTTGGTCTTCACGCTCCTGTTTGTAACTGACGCGACGCACCTTCGACTGGGATCCGGGATTCGCGCGCCTTGGGTCTTGGGCCGGGGGCGATGAGGTTGAACGAGGGTTCTTGCTTCGCACAAGAATTTGGGGACAATCTGAACCAGTTGGACATCTAGTTGCAGTCACTGATCGATATATTCATGGTCCCTGCAGTTTCGTGCGCTCAATTCAAGTGCACGACGACGCTAACTCCTGTGGCGCGTTCGAAAGCTACATGCATGAGGCTTGCGTGGAGGCTGGTTTCTGGGGCATCTTGCGGAAATATTTGTGGCGACTTTCATTTTGAACGTTGGTAGCGATCGAGGCTCTACTTGTGCTTGGAGTGGCATAGTATGCATGCAAGTGATGGGAGTTTAATTGCTCTGTTTCCTTCTCCTTTCTTCCTTGCAACTTTCCTGGGAAGGCCGGGCTCATCCCGGCGGCGGTTGTGTTCTCGATTTCATTTTGTTTGTGAGTTTCTGTAACTTCAGCTTTCAAGCAATGGTCCAGCGTATCTGAACTCGATTCTCTCGTTGTTTCTGTCCCTACGCCACGTTGGCTGTCACTGATTCAATTCATGATCGCAGTTTCGTTCAGGTGCTCGGCACTAGCTCTTGGGATTCGTTCGAAAGCTTCGGTTGGTGACTATGGAGGTTGCACTCTGTGGCATCTTGTAGAATTGGTGGTGAGTTTTGAACGTTGTATCTGGGATTTGTGCTTGGGAGTGTTGCATGCAAGCAAGGGATGGGAGTTTGCTCCGTCATCTTCTCCCTTTTCCCTTGCAACTTTTCTGCGCATGGCGCTTTGATTCCGAGCGCGGGTTGTGTTCTCCTGTTTAGTTCTGTTCCTTTAGCGTTTCGTCTTCTTCTTGGCAACTTTCATGCAAAAGGCGCTTTGATTCGTAGCGCCGGTTGTGTTCTTCCGTTTAATTTTGTTTTTTTTAGAATTTCGTCTTCTTCCTTGGCAACTTTCATGCAAAGAGTGCTTTATTCCCAGCGCCGGTTGTGTTCTACCGTTTAATTTTGTTTCTTTAGTGTTTGGTCTCCTTCTTGTACTTCTTCTTGTATTGCATCACAGTTCTTTGTACTATGGGTGATTGCAAGAAACATTTGTCCTTTTTTTGTGTCCCCTTGGCTTTGGACAAGTGTTTTTTTTCTCATAACTTTTGTATATGATGTTAGTTTTATATGAAACTTGAAATGAAGGAGCATGTGGTAGTTTTAGACATTGAGTGATTTTTTTGCAATTTAAGAAAATTAGTATATTATTTTTAGACGGCCATTTTGGAGGGTTTTAGTAATATTTTTGACCCAAGAATGCAAATTTGAAGCTCAAAATTGGTATGTAAGAATTTTCACTACAGTTACACCAATCCATAAAGAGGTTTTCTAAAATTAGTAAATTTACCACCTTTCATATGTGTTCAAAGTGCACTACCTTAGTTCTTTCTCATAGGTTGAAAAGGAGCACGTTCAAGTAAAAAAAATGTTTTTTCCAAATATATTTTTATATTTTTTTTACTATCTTCTACAAATCAAACATCAAGTGTTCCAAAGAAAACCCAAAAAACAATATCATCAAGTGTCCATTTTCTTGATATTTTTCATCATTCTTTTTTTGTGCGTAACTTTAGATAAATTGTTCTGATGTTGAATTTTTAGAGACATGCTTTTGTCAATGCTATATAAATTATCTATATTTTATTTATTTTTTAAAACTTTATTCAAAAGTCACAATACTCCAATACTTAGGTACTTGTCACAAAAATGGCAAGTGTCTTTACAACAACCTGTGTCTATTTGGTAGCACTTTTTGTACCCCATAGAATAATCTATCAAGCTTAGCTTCAATCACCTTTGACCTCAATTGTTGTAGGTAGTCCACCTAATTGAAATGCACAATCCATTAGATGAAGTGGTGATCATTAGGAAAAATTTCAGCCCTTTAAAAGGTCGCGAGTTGTTACTTGCCCGGTGCAATTATGGAAAAAAATAAAAATAAAAATTATTATTTTTATTTTTTAATATTTAAATATTTGGATGCTGATGTGGCAATAGTAGTGCTATGTCAGATTTTTTTTTTTAATATTTTTTTATTTTTTTATTATTTTTTTTTCCAAAAAAAAATATTTTTTACTTATTCTAAAATTGCACCAGAGGGGTCCCGTAAATCAACTCCTGAGCGGCCTTCTGGAGGGCTGAAATTTTTCCTAATGTGCAAGAAACATTTATCCTATTGTTTTTTGGGCATTACCTTTTTGTTCTAGATCCAAATGACTTAAGATTTATAAGGAAGGTGCTCATGATTATTTTACATCTTTCCTAATTTTTTGCAATTTTCAAAAATGTTTTACTATATAAAAACAGCCCCCTAATTTCATATCACACTTGCCAATTTAGGGGGTTTTAGTACTATTTTGTACCAAAAAAATGAATTTGGAACTCAAAATTTTGAGGAAATGGTCTTCTAGTAGACTTGTAGCTATGTAAGGAAGAAATTTTAAAAATAGTTAATTTGTATTTTGTGGAAATTCACAAAAAGAGCTTCTTTCTTCTTACATTTTAGAATACATAAAATATTATTTTGGTAGTTCTTTTGGTGAATGACCATCTCTATAGAGTTATTACAAATGGACAATTTTTATTTAATTTATTTAATTTTTTCCAATTTTTAACTAATTAAAGCATCAAAGTGTCTATTTTCTTGAGATTTGGCACTTTTCTAGTTCTCCCACTTAGAAAATTTTCCTATGCTTTTCCTTCCTTGGATATCTTCATCTTAAAGGTATATACGTTGGTCATATTTTTTTTTTTTAAATTTAAAAATTATTTTTCAAATACTCCAAAAAAACAACCATGAGTACTATGAAAACGCAACAAAATCGGCAGGTGTTTCTTGCAATCATCTAGTGGTTTCTTGTGAAGCGCATCTAATGGTTGTATAATTTGTGTCCATAGGAAGCCTCCCATTTGACAAGGGAGTGAAAGGTGTGTGATCTTCAAGAAAGTAGCCATGGACAATGAGCCCAACCTAGATGCAGCCCTAATCTCTATGGAATTTTACTCAACTCATGTTGAGAGCTTGAAGAGGGCTATAGAGACAATGGATGTGAATGATAAACAAGCAAATGTGAAGGTGGAGATTGAAGCATCTAAAGTGCATTGGAGTGAGTTGGCAAGTGCTTTTTACACAACTATGGAGGGTCCAACTATGGACTCGTCTTGTACTGCGCAACCTAAGTGGATTAATAAAGTGGGGACAATGGAGTGGAAATTGGAGGTTGCAGAAGACAACATACATGTGTTTCGGAATCTACAAGAGAAATATCCTGGGGGTTTCTTCATTGATGAAAATGATTTGGAACCTAATTCAACTCAACAGTTACCTAAATGGATGCTTCATGATGATGGTACTCCTCGGCCTTTGGAGTTTCGGTTGAGTAGTGAGATGCCATTTGCAGAGGGAGGGCAAGCGGAACTCTTCCATGCTCACTCAATAGATCTAGATTATGGTAGCAAAAAACATGAGTTTTTGGTTATGAAGGTGTTTAAGGAGGGGGCATCTATAAGAGACCTTGTCAAACTCTTTCCCACCACCATGCTTGCTAATGATGAAACATGCATTGAGGGTTTCTTTGGACAGGGCCATCGTAATTATAATCCAATATGGGGTGCCCGATTGTTGAAGTCCATTGGAAGGTTTGCATTCCTTATGGGGAGAGCATGCGGGGACTTGCGGAAACTCATTGATAGAAGATTGTCGCATTTCAACACCCAAAGCCTACCATTTCCAAATGACCTAGCTTTGTACATCATACACGGGATTGCTAAAGGCATGACGGAATTGCATATAAGAAATATTATACACCGAGACCTCAAAGCTGCCAATGTATTAATCTTTGGGCAATTTGATAGGGAGGAAAATGATTATTCTATAATTGATCCAATCCACTTACAACCATATAAATTTGAATGTTGGGTAGCAGATTTTGAATGCTCAGTTGGGATTGTGGGTACAAGATTTTGGAGGGCACCCGAAATATTAGAAGCTGTAAAAAATCGAAATATTTTTCAAAAGCTAAAATTGTTCACCAAATAAGCAGATGTCTATACTTTTGGATTGACCTGCTATGAGATCTTATCAGGTAGTATGCCTTTTGAAGAGCTACAAGCAACTGACTATGACCATGTCATTGGTGGTGCAAGGCCCATATTACCTAGTCAAACAATACCTTGGATGGTGGATTTAGTGGATAGATGTTGGCACAAAGATCCTTCATTGAGGCCACCATTTAAAGAAATTGTAGAGATTCTTGAACCTTATGTTCAAAAAAGAAAGAAGGAGTGAAGAAGACTTCTAAAAGTTATGTTTGACAAATGACAATATTTTCAATATTGATTGATTTTTTTTTTCCCTTTATTGTCTTGAGTGACATATATGCAGTTGTAGAATGGCATGAATATTACCAAGCATTTATTGGTTGATAAAAGGATTTACTTATTTTAATTTGGATTTAAGAAAAATTTAGAAAAGAATTTATCCACTTATCTAGAAAATTTATCTAGGATTTGAAGGTCCTTTGGTACTTGCCTCTTGTTAACCCTAAAGGACCAAGGCCATTTTCTGTAGAAAAAACACTCAAAATTGCCCCTACTACTGCGTTCATCAAAATTTTCAACAAAATGTTTTTTTTTTAAATCTAACCATAAGATCTTATAGTAGACTTGTAGAAAAAGAAGTGGTAAAATTTTTGTGGCATTTGATTGTACAGTTTGAAAGATATAAGCATTTTAAGGATTTCTTTTTTCACTGTGCCCAACTTTTTAGATGCCTTTGACCATTTATTGGAATTTTTTTTGCTATTAATGGATTTTGAATTAAAAAACCCAGCATACTCAGCATAATGTTAGTCATGTCTCCAAAAAATTTCAAGCCAAAAAAGTCGTGGAGCATATCTAAAAAAATCTTGCAATGCAACAATGAATACCCCAAAGTTCACAATGTACAATATAATTTCTTGAGCACATTTGCCACCACATAATTTTGAAACTTAGAAATCCAAATGGTGGATTGAAAGATATACTAATGCTTTTACAAGGTCCAAAAAAATATTTGGAAAAAAACAAATTTTCTATTTCCTATAGAATTTAGAAGGACTATGTGAATATTATATAAGCAAAGGCTTTAAGCAACCTTTGGCCAATGGGTTCACTTGGCCCAACCGTTGTCCTTCTAACCAACACAGCCTATATAGTACATCTAACCTTGACCTCAATCACCCTATTCTTTCTTTAACTTATAATCCTACAATATATAATTATAAACAAACAATTTTACAATTGTGGATCAGACCTACATTCTATTTTCTTCATAATAATTGTGAAGGAAAAAAAATTTACTTTAATATTAAACTATTGACAAAGGTCTGTTTGACTTTTGGCCGCGGTGCAAGTATAGTGAAATAAAAAAATATTATTATTTTTAAAATTAAAAAAGTTTTTTAAAAAAGAAACTAAATAAATAAATAAATTTAACTGCCATTCCAACGGGGCACACAAGTTGACACAAACTACCTAGATTCTCTCTGACTAATTTTTGGACTAATTTTTTTCTATATGCACATGTTGTCAAACGGCCTTCTAGAGAGCTGAAATTTTCTCTAATATTCAGAGAGACATTAGTCAGTAATACAATACCTTACAAACAATATACTCTAGTGCATTGCACCTGATACCGTCTGCATGACCAAATCTACCAAAAAATTAGACTAATCATGATTTAAACTAATCCCTAAATGACATATTAATTTCACCTAAGACCTTCCCAATCTACATTTTTATTTCCACCAAGCTCTCTTAGGATTAAACAAGTTTCAGAATATTGAGGTCTAGACTCTAGAGAGACTTGATACACCAATACTACCCAATCAACAAAGCAGAGGTTCAAAAAAAGATAGGTTTGTAGAACTTGAGGACTTATAGCTCTTTAGCTTGTGGAATTCTTGTATAGAAATTAGACAAAGCCAAAAGCCTAGACCTATTGATAGTCCTAATGCATCTGCACCTTTATAACCCTAGTTCACCTTATATTATTAAAATTACTTCCAACAAGGTCCGACAAACAATAGGAATTTTAATAACATGAATGACATTCAAGTGTAGTCTGCTCTAGTTCTAAGAAAAACATATATACAATTGATACAAAACATATGACATGTCAATCCAACAATGAAGGGAGATGCAATTGAAGGTATGCAATGCAAAAGGTACCTCCTATTTGGTGTTTATATGATTGATTGTATAATTTTGATAACTTATACACCTATATATGGCAAAAATTTGACAACTTTCACTAAAATGTTAAAGACAGCTTGTCTTAATTTTTGATTGTCAAAAATGCCAATTTCCAAATTTTTTGGTTTTTAAGGTCATATTTCCTAAGAACATTTATTTCCATCAAATTTTCAATTAAAAATATTGTAACCTAGAATAAAATTTCTAAATATATACGTATGTCAATTTTGCACTCTACAAGTAAGAAGCTAGCAATAATCAATCAATAGAAAATCATTCCTAATTGCGTCGTATTTACATACCACAACCCACTTGACCAATTTATCTACTAACAACTTATTTGTAGAATCAAATGCAAAATTGTCATTGTAATCTTCTTGGAACTTCTAAAATTTCAAGATTCAAACTTCTCCATAATGATGATTTAATATGATTTTGAGTCAATTGAATAGACTATCTCACCACAAATTTAATATGATTCTAAGTCAAAGTGGGGGAGGTCTAAGAGCTAGTTAAGGAAGGTTTGACAAAGTCATGGTGGCCAATAAAGATGGTCAAGTTGGTTAGTTGGCCTAATCCAATTGCAAAAATTGCCGTTTGGTTCAACGTAGAGCAACAAGCCATCTGCTATAAGGTAGAAGCCCTAATTGTTCATTAAACCAAGGCTTGAGCCACCACATCAAGCAAACCAAGTCTACTAGGCACTCAACTCTACTATGCCATAAGCTAATACCAGTATTGACTTACAAAGAATACTCTAAAATAATTTTGGTTATTAAAACGCCAACCTTCAATAATTTTTGGTTTCCATCCAAAACAACCTCCTTCACAAAGTAGTTGTCAAAAGACAACCAAAATGTGAAATGACAACCCATAGGTTGTGAATATATTACCTATTTGGGGGGCACTTAGTTACAATGCATTGTATCAATCCTTGAAGAGCTAATGGTTGGTGGGCTGTTGTCCTAATATGGAAGGAATGCAAAAGCAAGCCTCCAATGTTGGTTAATAATATCA
The DNA here is from genome assembly GCA_963969595.1 of Neckera pumila. Classification (NCBI taxonomy): domain Eukaryota; kingdom Viridiplantae; phylum Streptophyta; class Bryopsida; order Hypnales; family Neckeraceae; genus Neckera; species Neckera pumila. The sequence continues at coordinate 17,470,914 of OZ018409.1, forward strand.
TGTACAATACCCCAAAGAAAGAGTACGTAACTTTTAGTTTAGGGCCTAAAGACTTAATTTTGAAATCAGATTTAGAGGATGATCTATCGAGATTTTGAAAGAAATTCTTGAACAAAAATAGCTCAAAATTTATAGGAGAACAACTTCTATTCTTGGCCAAATAGCATATTATGCATTTATAGTGAATGATTGATTGACAAAGTGGAATATTGTACGTTCAAAGGTAACTTTTTCAAATCCATTTTACTACACCAATTACTAAGATTTTGAAATTACTTCTTGAAAGGAAACAACTCAAAATTTACAAGAGAATAACTTTCATTTTAAGCTGAAAAGCTGAAAATGCCTTACTTTTTCACAAATGAAGCCCAAACGAGTGGACCAGGCAGGGAAGTGTGCAAATTTTTGACAGTTGTGCATTTATCACCCCAGAAAGGCAACTGTTCCAGAACAAACCCTGTTTCTTCACTAGTAGGTGGAATTTTGACCTAGCTCTCTGCTCAATACCGAATTGACCTTCACTTGCACAGCTTCATCAATCGAGCTCTGGATCAAGCTCTTAATCTAGCTATCAATCAAACGGTTAAATCAAATGCTTGAACTCTTGAGTATGCACAACATAAATAACTTTATTCAAATTCCAGCTTGTGTTTGTACACAACATCCTACAAACCAGGATTGGTACGTTTGCATGTAAATCAAATGCACATAATTGATGGAGAAGTCCTAAGGATTTACCATTGAGTTGATCCTCCTCTTGCTTCTATAACAGCATGCACCCGCTCCAACATTGATGCCACCAATGTCGTAAGCTTGTCTGGAGCTAAAATCTCCCATTTGCAAGGCTGCCTTCATCTCTTCGACGTCTTTGGATAAATGGTTGTTTTGCACATGATCCTTGAGAACTTTCCAGAGATTCTCAATGGGGTTTAAATCAGGGCTCTGGGCAAGCCATACTAGTTTCCGCAAACTTCGCTTTGCTCGCCAATCTTTTGGAGCATTGCTGCGATGGACAAGGGCACCGTCCTCCATAAGTGTGAGGTCGATGGCATTGGGATCGCCATCCAAGAAAGGCCCTAGAGTAGATTCATACACAATGTCAACAAAGTCGACTGCTGTCCACCGTCCTGGAGGCATAACAACTAAAGGCAAGGTCTTATTGTTGAGAAAAGCACCCCAGATCATGACAAAAGTGCACTTGCTTTTGAAAGTAGGAGCTAGACAAGCACTAAGGTAACGCTCACTGGGCTTCCTCCAAACTTTGATTTGACGTGAAATCTTACCAATCTCAAAAGACAACTCATTTGATCAAATAATTTGTTTCCCATCTTCATACAATATTTTCACTCATTTACATGGGTGATTGCATGAAAGACCTTCCGTTTTTGTTCCACTTTGGCCGTTTTCAACCATTATTTTGGGAGTTCTATAAAAATAGAAAAACATTTTAAAAAAATTATGAAAAATACGAGAAATGTATAAACCTATAAGAAGAAGGTACCCTATGAAGGAAAAGCAAAAAAAAATCTCTAAATAGGAGAACTAGAAAAGTGCAGAATCACAAGAAAATACATATTTTGACATTTTAATTTGTAAAAAATAGGAAAAGTAATCTAAAAAAACCCTGAAAAATCACAATTGAGAAGACTTCATAGTAAAGAGATTCCACTAAAAAATTGCTCCTAAAACCATCTTCAATGTTCAGAATTGCATGCGCAAGGGAGTCCTCTTTGCATAGACGTAGAGGATATAAAATAAATTTTTTTTTAATGCCCCTTGGTAGAAACATGAGTTCCTAATATGGGAATAGACCATAGAAATTTCAGCTCTATATCATTAAATTTGGGGACTCCTTACATAGTAAAAACCCTAAAACTCAAAACGTGACAAATTAGTTTAAATGATTTTTAAATATAAAATGATTTTCAATTTTTTTTGAAAAATATGAGATATAATGAACATCAAAAGAAGAATCTACAATAAAAATTTCAAATTCATGTAAGTCATGCTTCAGAAGTTATTGCAAAAGGATGCTTCAACATTCCTTTTGTGACAATGTTTTAGTACTTCCGAGTACCAGTCTTTCTTGCAATCACCTACATGATCCTTTCCTGCACGTTGACTACAAATATCATCTGCAAATAATGCAGCTACACGTTCCAAAGACGCTTGCGTGCCTGCAGAACATCCAATTCAAACTACTTGTTGTCTCTCTAAAGTAGATTTGCAGTCTCCATCTTCATTTGCTTGATACGAGCAGATGATTTGGCAAAGCGATCCAATGCACACGTCATGTTGCTGTTGATCCTACAACGCTTTACGATTGCTCCACAAACTCTCGATAAAGTACCAACTTGCAACTACTGCATTGTTGACATCAACTTCTAATGGACAGCCTCAGTACAAGGACCTCTTGATCATTTGCACCAAGGACGATGTTGACGTTTGCCGTCTCACTCAACATGACATTCATAGAATCATACCATGTCCACCTTGTAAGCCTAGATTGTCCCTATAAACGTTGTATGTATTCTTGTATCAAAAATATAGCTGTTGCAGCTTGGCTCATTTGTCTTTGAAATACCAACCCCTTGACAGTTCATCTCTATTGAAAATTTTGCAACCAAACGCTTGCGCATTGCATTCAATCTTCGGCCCAAAAAGGATTGCCAACATTAAAAAAAACCCATATCTAAGTTGACGGATTTTTTTGTACATCCAATGTAACAAACCATGTTTTTATGTCAACAGTAATATCCAATGTAACATTGGACGTCATTATTGATGTTACATTAGACGTCATTATTGACATGAAAACACCATTTTTTACATTGGATATAGTGATATACAAAAGAATCCGTCAACTTAGACACAAGAAAACCTATATTTCTTATAGTGCAACTGCCCTCAACAATGTGCTCATGCACCATGTCAAGCAGAAATTGTGTCCGGCATTGCTCCACTCATGGTGTGCGGGAATGGGAGCACTCATGGGCAATGCTAAAGGTAGAACGGAGCTAGCAAGTGGTAGAACCAAATTTAGAGTTGGTATAGGTATGTCAATGCTATCCCATTCAAACTCCCTCTCAAATTCATTCTCCAATGAACTATCCTTACCATTGTCACTCAAAAACATCATGCTTGCCAAGAAATCCTCGTTAGCCATTGAAATTCAAAAAAAACTTCAAAAGCTACGCTTAAATCCAAACTAAGGTGGGTACACCCAAAACCGCCACAAATTGGTACTGTGCCTACTTACTATTACTAGGCTAGTCAAATTTTCCTATTTTCTTGTTGATAAGTGAAAGGAGGTTCCAACGCATCAAAGAACGTAGCATTTGGATCCTGTATGCAAAAGTTATTAAAGAACAAAGTTGAGTTCTAAAAGCGTTTCTTTCACATAGGTACAGAACTGATTTTGGAAATGTACAGAGAGTATAGATGGCGGTTTAAGGTCAGTGGCGCATTTGGGTGTACCTACCTTAAGCCCTCTCAAAGCTTAACCTCAACCACAAGAGCACCTATAAGAGCACCTCACAATCCCTGGAGGGTGCTCAAAACGGTCTGGAGTGTCCTTGTAGTACTCTCGCATTGCTCTTTTGTAATTACAAGAGGTAAAAGCTCCCATAACCGGTTGTTGAGTTTTCAACACTCACGTGGCACTGTCCCATTGGCAACCCATCACCATTGCCATTACAAGTTGCAACTCATAACCTTCTCTCCTCTCAACTTGCTTCCTCCACCCTTGGATCACGGAGATGAAAGGTTGTGATTGAAAAGTGAACAACCGGTTATGTCCGATAACCTACTCGCCGCTACCGCGGCTCGTCGGTTATCTAATACATAAAAAGTTGCATGAACAGTGCTCCCTTCTTACTTGTCTTCTCCGGTTTCCGGCTTGGCTATGAGTTTTCCGCTTTCCGCTGCTTTGAGCAATGCCGGCTTCCACTGCTCCTGTTGACAAGTTTCATCCCCTGAGCGGCTCCAAGAGGCTCCGCAGCCGCATGTGCAAGAGACTAGTGAAGACTCGCTATGCATGCTCTGCTAAAGGCAAATGTATTTCAATTAAATTGGAAACTTTTCCCATTCCTATGAATGATATGCACAAAGGTTTATTCCTTTCATAACTGGGACAACTGAAGATTTCAGTTTTGTTCAATCGTACTAATCTAAGCCGCTGTTGGTGAAATCTTCACTACACAGAGGTCAGACTTCCATTGTTTGTGGAGGTTGCACCACATTCGTCATAGCTTGATTGTATGCAGCTCGCTTGTGTGTGTACGTATCTCATGTCTTGAGGCCTCGAATTTCGATGGAATTGAAAATCAAAATGAAATCAAAGTGGACTTAAAACTGAATTCAAAATGAAATGAAGATGAAATCAAAATGAATTGGAAACGAGGAAAACAAAATGAACTATACAAATTTTTAACGGAAATCAACATGACGCCCAATTGAAAATGAACTGTAAGAGAAATCGAACTGAATCAAAAAGATGAATTGTAAATAAAATCAAAATAAAACCCACATGGAACCAAAATGAATTGAAATTGATATAGAAAGGAAATAAAAATGAACAGCTTTTCAATGCTATAAAATTCGCCACACAAACAGACATTCACGATAATGACGAAATGAACATGTTCACCACTAGCGTCTCAAGGACTGTCAGAACGAAGCCTGTGAAATTGAAGGCCACATGGCGGACATTCCCATGGCAATTCACACCAATGATGATTGATCCGGATAGCGCCACACTTGACTAAGTCCATAATCAGAACATTCACATTCAAAGAAACACATAACTTCAATCCAGTTCGTCATTCACACAGGAGATAAGCCAGGAGCCGTGTTGGTACAGGAAAGATGGGCACTCAAGCGACTCAGCATTAATTGAGTGCAGAGTAGCCTTACCCATGGTTCATCTCCTCCCACACAACTGGCTTGATAGCTCGTGGTACTCCTCTGCAGTTGTGTCGTTGCTGGGAATACCAGATGTCCTTCCCACGAAAATCTAATATAGCGTCCCTTGCACAGGAAAAGGGCATAAAAAACAACATCAATTGCCAAGGTGTATACGACAATTCATCCTGATTCAAATAACTAAAATCATCGATATAGATCAGGGTCAGGTGCTCGCTCATTCTCTCCTACATGCGCTCCTGAAAAGAAACCAGCGATTTGCTTGCAAGTTCCCCTTTCACAGGCAAAGGATGAAACGGTATCAAAAGATATGGTTACACTAAACTAATTCCTAAGATTTTAAGACAACTGGTGAAGCAGCTATAGACCTGTCTTCTGCATCCCCCCCAAAAGTCATCGTTGTCATCTTTCATCAACCCAGGACTAGTTCCTGGGGTCAAGTTCCTAATCGTTTGTCCTTTTTCTACATTATCCCTAGAAAGTGCTTGTTCTTTATTACAAACCAAAAACCACCCACTAATCCTGATACTGAGTCTCCATACAAATCCCCGTATAAACCACCCTTGTTAGGGGATTTTACCTTGTCCAAATACTGCTGAAGCCTTTGCGTCACACCTGGTATTGACCCACCCTGTACTTTCCCCTTCGAATCATCTTGCCCCTTCGGGATAACTGTGAGTTGCACCAACGACTCATACTTGCCAACTAAAACTCCCTTCTCTGAGACCAATTGGTCCAGGTGTTCTGTACTCACATCTGCACCATCAGAGATGCCTACTACTTCCGCAAGAAATCCCCCATACTCGTCCCGAAATGACACCCCCGACTTCCTTGCCCGTTTTGTAGGCCTCTCAGATGCCCTTTCTTCCCCTCTTACTGTTCCTTCTGTAGAAGCATTCCTCTTGTGCCTGCACATGCCCAGGTCTGTGATTCTGCGGTGGGTTGAGCGAACGAGGAACTGTCAAATAAATTACGAATTTCATAATATTTAAGATGTTGAATCAATGCATATAAGGTTATGTGTTGATTATTATTGGTCTATAATAGAAAATATTATTGGATATATTCCACTTCAGGCTTGATGGATAGCCACGACATTAAGACCATAGAATATAGTTGGTTACTGATGTATTGGAATTGATGCACGCAACAAAAGTGAAAGAACAGGTCATACCTTTGATAGGGACTATGCTTCCGATTATCAACCTCGAAATGTGTTCGTTTCTTGGGTATCATAACCCTAAAAAAGAACTATTCGTTGTCTTGGCATCGAATGACCTTCCCAACGTAATACGTTTCCGTTTTCATACAAGTGGCGGATCCCTGGTTCTTGAGGAATCAGAGCGTGGCTATAGCGGACGCGAGCTTCCAATCCCATGCACTGCAAGTGCAGAGGGCTGCGATCGAGCTTGTGTTGCAGGTGGGACTGTTGTGTTGCCTTCCGAATCCGAGTGAGCGACCTTCCATGCGTATGGTGAACCAGTGATTCCAGGCAAATGAATATGCGACCATGGATGTCATTCTCCAGGCGCCATTCTTCGGCAGGCGCCAGCAATTCCAGTCCGATTTCCAGCAGTTACCAAGCTCCGTTCTCTTCCACCAGATCCTCGCCTCGTCTTGCGCCCCGATGAGCTATCGATTTGTGTGCGGCCTCGCTGCTGCGCGACTTGCATCGCGATGCTTGGCTATGGCGGAGTGTCGTCAATTCTGACAATTCTGTGCTAGTTTTGTATAATTTGCGAATCCGATAAATCTATCTATGTGCAATGACCAAAGAGACGATGATGGATCATCCTACCTGCGATTGCCCATTTTGTCCTTATCATTGTCAATGTTGGAACTTACATATCTTCGTGCCATATACTGTAACTTAGGTTTGCTCATCAAGATTATCATTTCATTGCTTACTGATAGACTCACATTTTTTGGTTAGAGATTTATAGTGTAAATTTTCATGATATATTTTCAGTCATTAATTTTTTTGAAATCAAATTCAATTTCTGCACAGTAACCGCTCAGCAACTAAAAACTTTACTTTGAAATTCGAACTGCCTTCGTGTCTTATTCATGGGAGTCTCAGTTGTTTGAAGAGTTGTATGTTTCAAATCTGCTCTCAAGAAATACCCCTCTTCGTTTTTAGTACGCGCAAATTCTTTTGCCAACAATGTAGCAATTGCTTAGAAGTTTCAAAACACTCAGGATTGCAACAAACACACCTGGTAAATGTTGCGACCTATATCGACAGATTTTTTATTGTACTAAGTGGAGTTTTACATGTAGCAAGATTGTAGCACCTTCCTGAGCGCTAAGAGGCATGCAACGCGTTCTATGAATAAGATAACAACTGGGATTCTAGCATAAATGCACACCAGAATGTACACTAAACCATCTTGGTTTGTTAAATCAATCTCCTGTTCATACGCCCGCAAACCTTCAACGGTGACAGGTTTGGCTGTGTAGAATGCATGAGAGCATCCCGACAGCAACCTCAAGAAATCGATGGCGAATGACATCGCCTGATGATATAAAAAATAAACCAAAAATGGCACTAACACGAAATGAGCCTAATATATGATGTAGACAACTTTGATTTAATTGGTAGAGAAATTTTCGAAATACAAAATCCTATGTTCTACTAGCTAAAACCTAACCTTTGCTCAATTCCGTATCGTCTTACTCAAGCAGTGTTTCGAGGTTGTAATAATTAAGGTAACAATCCTCAATGTACTCCTTTCCTCTTCGCCACTTCACACGGGAGAGATCATTTCAGGACAAAAACTTCGCATAACTTCTGAAGTCGGAAAGCAGCGGTAAACAAGTCTATCAAAGAGTGCAACGAAGCTCTACAGACGAAGTAAGATGGGTTAAAACATTGTGCGTGAACATTGCAGCAATGTGAGGAACCCAAGAGAAGCACGAGAGACCCAAATGGATTGAACTTACGAGAACAGGTTGCGAGCAAAACAATGACGCAAATAATCCCGTTCCACTCAAAGATCTACAACATTCGTAGATTAAAAATCCCAACTCAGTAGGTCTTGCGGTCTTACTACTGCCTTGGTCTAGCAGCAACGTTTTTGCTCCATGCTAGCTTTCATGTTTTCATTTCGTATAGGAATCTCAAATCATCGGAATTTGCAAGATGATACGTGAGGTTTGACGCTTGTTCTTGTACAGTATATTTCCGCAATAATCATCGGAATTTAGCTGCAAGTTCCGATTGAATATTGGCGACCTCTCGTGGTTGATTTTCCTGTTTCTGTCTCTGAATTCGAGTCCATGAATTCGATTGCGAAGAGTATTCGAGATCTTTCTGGTCGTAGCTTCAGAGCGCTTACGCCGATTAGTAGGGTGGATGTTCCTTTCGTGGGAGCCCATCTATTGTGGAGAAATGCTCAACGGGGGGTGGCAGTTGCGGGGGGAAGAGATTTGTCGACGGGTTTTTTGCTTCGAGATTTGTTGGGGGATCTCTGGAGTACACGAATTTCAGCATCAGGCATTAGGAGTCGAGATTTTCACGCGTCCGCTTCTCAATGGCAGTACGGCTTCATGGGAGGCGAGTTGCGGCGGCTTCCCAGGCTGCTGATTGTGCAGCCGCGCGTTCTCCCTCCTGCAATCCTGAAGGCGAAGCTGATGGAAGCGATGCGGTTGGTAGATTCGCTGGAAGAACTGAGAGGAGCGGATGCGCCCGTGAAGAAGCGGCAGCAGTCGCCCTTTGTCTTGGTTCAAAGCCCGCGGTCTAATAAACGGGTTTCTGCCGGTACGAAGCTTTCTCATCCTTTTTCTTTGAAACATTACAATGTCATGCAGGTGTCGCGGATGGACTGTATGTCGAGATTTACGTGCATGCGCGTTTTTTCGACCTAATTTCCCCTGTCAACATTTTTTTCGATTTAGGTTACAGGAAAACACGACATTCTCGTTCTCTTGTTCTATTCAAACAATAATTTGAACAGTTTCAGCGTTTTTGCAATCCTTGTATGTGTACTTACAGCTTCAGAGCAGAGTCTTTAAAAGCAGAATCGAACAAAATGCGGAGTATGGCAATACAAACGTCATTGAAATCTTGTGCGAACGAGAACATTCCGTTTTCCAGTAACACAAGTTTCAATCCTCGTCTCTTCTTTTTGCGCAATTTTAGAAGTCTCATATTTTGAATTCGGGGATAATGCAGGAGGCTACTTTGGAGCTGGAACAATCGAGACGGTGCGCATCCATGTGGATTTAGCAGCATCTCAGGTTTGATATCCTCATCTTCTTAAGAAACATCTTCACGACTGAACCCTTGCAAGTGAATCTGCTGTTTTTGCTTTGCTTTGGAATTAAATTTCGATAAAAACTCTGTCACGTTGTCTACAGGAAGAGCTAGATGCGGTATTCGTCAATGCCACTCTGTCTGGAGTTCAGCAACGAAACCTCGAGGTTAGATAATCAACTAGGGTTTTGGGGTCATCAGCCCTAAACCCTAAACCCTTGTAACCCTTGTAACCCTTGTAATTCTGCTCCGAATTTTTAGTTCTTGATTGTTATGTACGGGCAGCAGGTTAGCCTTATTTGGCAAATTTGTGCGCTTTTGCAGGTCGCATGGGGCAAACCTGTCCTGGATCGTGTAGGACTTATCATTGAGATTTTTGGTGCCCACGCCCAAACCAAGGAAGCAAAACTACAGGTTTTCCTCTGACAACTCTTTTCCAATTCAATGTATGGGATGTTCAGAGCTTGTTTGTTATCTGTACAACGCGAATAATTAATGAGGTGTGAGCTGAGGGTGTTTGGGTTTTTTCCATAGTATACAATCATTCCTTGAGAAAGATGGTGGTATAAACGTTACCAGTTCATATAATAACTTGTTTCACTTCTAGACGTTTTGTTGCATTGGGATCTCTTCTCGTCCAAGTAATAAATACGTGCATTGTGAAGAAAATCTCTTGTGTGGAAGGCATTGACGGGATTACAATTTTCATTCTCTTATGCCTCAGGTTGAGTTGGCTGCTCTTAATTTTCAAAAAACCCGGCTAGTTCGGGTTCGTGGGAAAGGAGGGGCTCGTCTTGGGTTTGGTGCTGGTGGAGAAGCTGAGGTGGTTAGTGCTCGAGGGTATGTTCCTTGGTTCTTATAACTTTCTCTCAAGCTTCCTACGAGCTAATGAGCAATATGTATTTGTATGTACACTTTCGCGATTAGAGTAAGACATAATCATCTCCACAACCACAGGTACGTTAGCTGTGTTGCATTCCACTGATACTCTTAGTCTGTGTTTAGGTAAATGACAACGACTGTCCCAGCAAGCTGTGAGCGCTGTGATAATTCTGAAATGAGTTGTCTTTCAAAAGAGATTCTTTAGAACAACGACACAATAGAGCTACCAGTATTTATGCCATTTCTGGTTGAAAACAACTAAGATGATCAAAGACACACGAATGTGTCAGAGAAATGGATTTGCTGTTTGAAACAAACTGTGGTTTATCAGTGAACTATGTATGTAGATCCATATTGAAAAGGATGGTTCTACTGTATTCAACTTCTGATCATTACTGCTAGTTAAGTACTTGGAGGATCACCGTGTTGCACTGTCATACAGGCGAGCAAGTGGTGCAATTGGCGGAGCTGGTGAAACAGAGCTTCAATTGCAACGGCGCAGGTAAGGCATCTTGGTCTGTGCGCTTCTATTTGATAGTTTCTCAACAGAATTCTCTTGGGTTATGCCCTCATCTACCCTTCAAGAACTAAGGTCTTTCAATTTTTTCTGTCCATGGATCTTTAGTTCATCACTCACTATATTAATACTCCTTTTAGAATCAATTGGACATAGAATGCACTTTCTGATGGAAAGCATTGTGCATAGCTGCATGGAGCAATGGAAGCGGTCATGAAAATTTTCAGATCTCCTATAGTGTTGCTTCATGGTATTTGATATATTCTCTGATTATTGCAGGATTGGAGATAGGGGAACTCGACTTAAAAAATTGCTCGCTGATGTGCGACGAACTCGGTCTTTGCATCGTGATTCACGTCGGCGACATGGAAGCAGTGACTCAGAGCTTCCGCTTGTAGCCGTTGTTGGTTATACGAATGCGGTAAGGTTGGTGCTGGAGACTTTAGGTTAGAACTAGCTTAGTGGTAGTGGCAGATAACTGGGTTGGTTGTGAGAGCCTTCCCTGATACTTGTGACTTCTTATATCAGTACCGAATATCTTAGTGGAGGTTATGAGGAGGTTATACCTTCCGGACCTCATTCCGAGGGTTATTATTGACACACAATTTTGGGATATGGCCTGTCAGGGAAAATCCTCTATGGTGGCTAGATTGTCACAGAGCGATGTCTACGTCGATGATAGGTACCCGCATCTCATCTTTCCTGCTTGAATTGTGTATTATCGTATTCTGATATGCAAGAGTTTGGAGAACTTATGCAAGAATTTGGAGAACTTACAGGTCCTTATATCTGCGTTAGCAGCGATGATCAGAGGCTACTTCTACTCAGCGTACTTGCAGAGCTGCAAGATTTTGAGTAGGCAGGCATGCACTTAAGAAACATCTCAAATTGTATGCGTGTGGGGATGTTCAGGTTGTTTGCAACACTTGATTCTCGAGTGCGCAGCATCATTCTTCCATCAGGGTACACCCTTTCTTATCAACCCGATTGTCCTAATATTGCTGGTTCAGTTGTCATTTGCATTCCTCTGCTTTCTGTACAGGGTAGCTAGCGATCAATATACCTTCAATTTGAGTTCACGCAAAATACTGAGATTGGGAGTTTTTAGTGCTTAGCAGTAGGCGCTCACATGTATCGACTAATTTTTAGGATTTTGGCATGCAGGAAGAAAGTGTTGCTGAGTGATACGGTCGGATTCATTTCTGATTTACCGCATCAGGTATGTACGTGCATATGTTAGACCATGCTTTCATTCATTGATGCACTTCTCTATTATTTCCTGGCCTTAAATTGATGCTGTGTAACATGGTATTACTTTAACCCTCTCTTGCAGCTAGTGGAGGCTTTTCAAGCAACCTTGCAAGAAGTGGTCGATGCCGATTTATTGCTGGTAATCCTCATCCCAGGATCTTGGCGTTGACTCCTAAACCCTTCTTTTCATGTCTTGCCTGCAAGTTACTTCCTGACAATCGTGAACACTTCGCAGCATGTAATAGACAGCAGCGCTTCTAACGCGGATGAGCAGCGAGAGGCAGTGTTACAAGTGCTACGAGACATTGGTGTGCCCCCAGCCAAATTAGACACATGCATGGTAGAAGCATGGAATAAGGTAATCTCCGATCGTTTGTTTTACCAGAAGAGCGGTGCATGCGAGAATTCTTGAGAAATTGTTCCCTTCGAAACAGAAGAATTGCCGAATGCTCAATAAGTTCTATTGAAGTTATGTCTAAGTGTTATGTTCCTCTATGTATTCTGCATATGACTTGACGATTAAGTAGTGGCTTTCATATTTGCTCTTGAAGAGGACAGTTACATATTCATAAGCTGATATTGTAAAGCTCGTGACCTTTCATTTCATATGCTGTGCGCAGGTGGATCTTTTAGATGATGATTCCGAAACCTACTGTCGGAACAACATGCTCATGCTCGAAGACAGACCCATGAAATTTCCTGATGATGACGAAGATGAGTCGGTGTGTGGACCTGTAGAGGGAACATCTGACGTGAGAGACTTTGATGTTGAAGTTTCAAAAACTAGTACAACGTGTGGTGACATGCCAGAACCAACTGTGGTCGCTGGTTTTGGAGTGTCTGAAGGAAGTGTACCAAAATTGAGCACGTCAACAACTACAGGAATTGGATTAGCGGCCCTATTAGAGACTATTGACAAGAAGCTTGAGAATGTTATAAATAGATCCTGTGAACGTGTTCAGAGATGAAACATAAATCCTCTCCTGACAGGAATATTTTGTTGTTGATGAAAAATAGCGATTTCATTAGCGTTACTGACTGACGCGTTTCGGAGATCCCTTGGCTTATCAAGTTAACTAATTTTGTAAGCCACATAATACTTCATGATCACATAATACTGGTCCCATCACATATTTGCTGAATATATCAACTAAACGAAACCACAGCTCTAAATCCAAAATGGATGTCTGGTGCGATATATTATGAAACATCTCATGATCAAAGACATGATTAGTGAGGAGAAAGCTAATCTCAGTAGCAAAAGTACGGACACAAAATAATCAGAAGTGTATTGGGATGAACTAAGCGACAAACCACAAACCTTCCGACCGGAACTCCCATTTGGACCATCTGGCTAAGACAATGGTATCTTACGCGCGTACGACTATACACTTAGACAGCACAGCACCAACAGAGGTATGATGAGGCAAAAATAAAATGAATGCGACAAACATGACGCGGTACCGTTTCATTGAAACCGAATCCCATGAACCTCACCAAAAAAAGAACATCAACAAGACCACCAAAGTACACCACTGCAAGACAGCAGATTTGATAAGAGTTCACAGAACTGGTGGTGTTAAGTAACACCGGAAAAGCAACGAAGGCTAAGCACAAGTGTGCAACCTAGCCTCCGAACCCGTACAGAGTTCTACCCTGCCGCTTCAAAGCATAAACCACATCCATGGCCGTCACCGTCTTACGACGTGCGTGCTCCGTGTAAGTCACCGCATCCCGGATCACGTTCTCCAAAAAGATCTTCAACACACCCCGAGTCTCCTCGTAAATCAGCCCACTGATACGCTTCACACCGCCTCGCCGAGCCAGACGCCTGATGGCAGGCTTCGTGATGCCCTGGATGTTATCACGCAACACCTTCCTGTGGCGCTTGGCACCGCCCTTCCCCAAACCCTTGCCTCCCTTGCCGCGTCCAGACATCGCTAACAAGTAGAATGAAGCACCACAAAAGATGTATTCGACCCAATTCGAAAGAACAACAAGCGCAGCAACTAGACAAGCAAGACACAGACGGAGGTGGAATGGAGAATGAGGAATTGGGAAGAGGGGGATACATTATATATTTCGGCACGGGTGGGCTCGTTGGGAGGACGGGTCTGAGCAGAGCTGGGTAACCCTCGATGGGTGGATAGCGCGGGAGTTTTGAATTCGAATTTCAGTTCCCGCCTGTTGCACGAAACCCTGAATCCCTGACGATTTTTTCTTTTTCTTTATCGAATTTTCAAGAGTGAAATGTCGCCTGAACTCTAAAACATCAGGTGCCTCTTTAATCCTTAAACTCCTCGATCCTTTTTTGATTTTTTGAATTTTTGCGCATTTTTGCTTATATCTTTGTATAGAAATATCGTTTACCTCAATTTCATGCAATTGTTGTCTTTTCAACAATCAAGTATAACATTGGATGAATGAGAAGTTAGTTGAACTTAATAGTGGCTGCAAGTCCTCTGTTCATTGTCAGAACATGGACGTTGGAGCGCTTAAGGGTATTCTGGATGATGAATGGATTGAAATTCAAGTTTCATTTTCATTATTGTTTGGATGAAAGTCATTCTAATTTGTGGAGATACTTTATGAAGTTGTTAGCATATCTAATGTTTGGATTTGGTGTTATTAGAATATATTTTTCTAAGATTACAAATGTAGAAATATGTCAAGCAAGTCAAAATTGCATTAACTCTAATTCAAAATTGGATTTGCAAAAATCAGGTCATAGATTTAAATAATCCAAAAATTTCAAAAAATCACCATGTCAAGAGAATCTCATTTCAAATCATACCATTACAACAAATAGTACTCAAAATGATAAAATTTTGCTTATAATTGATTTTTTGAAGGAAATTTGAAATTTCCAATTAGATTTTTTTTATAAACATTGGTGATAGCATTGATGAATCTAACCGTATAGATAGAATCCAAAATTCAAAGTCGACAAGTTTTATTTGTATTTCACTTCCAAAATATTCTTCCAAATAGCATTTTATAATGATTTTTTTCAAATCGTGAATTTTGGAGACACTCTAGATGTTTAGCAATTAATGACCAAAAGGGAGTCACTGAGAGCAAATATTTGGCTGTAGCTCCTTAGAGGATCTGCACCCAAGCACCTTAGAAATGATGCATTCTATAGAGGTTATAGGTGGAGAAAAATTCACCACCTTCCCATGCTATAAGGTAAAAGATCCCATTGTGGTCAAATGGCCCATGATGGACACCTAATGACCCCATTGTGTTTTTTCAGACCATAATCAATGCCTTATACAATGATTATACAATATGGAGTAATTAGTGACCTTAATAGGTACTTCTGACTTTTCAATGTAAAATTCTTTGTAAAAAATGATTTTTTAGGTCTTCCATGTTTGAAAATGTTGTGACTACATTGGGTAGGAAGATGACCATATTGGATTCAGATTTTGTTGGTCATGAGGTAGCCTTCAAACTCCTATAGGCAAATCACTTCAATAATTCAGAACTAATTTATATTTGGTCCAAAAAATATAATTTCAAATGTCCTCATTGTCTCTCACACTTATCTTTGTGTGGAAAAAAATTTGATAAATTTTAGCAATGGCATGAGGGCTTACTCCTAATTTTGACCGCAATGGGGTCTTTTACCTTAGTAAACTAAAGACTATTGATCATTGCTGCTTCCTTGAGACAAGAGATAGTTTGCTCTAAAAGCGACCATTTAACAGTTTGGAATTGTTGCCTTTCAAAGAAGCAAAATTCCTTGAAATCATTTTCAAAAAATTTGTAGAAAGAAAAATGAAATTGGCATCTAATCCAAGTTGTTTCATATTTTTTGGACCTTTGTGAAATTAGTTACAAACAAGTGTGCCCTTATGCCATTGCTATAATAAAAATAAAAATGAAAGAGGTTTTTTAATTTTTCAATTCAAATTTTTTTTTTTATACACAAAGGCGTGGAAAGGGCTTTATTGCGGTGGGAGAGGTTGCATTCTTGATGCAATAGAAAGCTCTATGCACAAAGGAGTGCAAGGCCCTTGTGGTTTTGCGGCATTTGGACATGCAATGCAAAAGTTATGTTTTTTCAAAATAAAAGGTAATATAATTCAATTTTTTTTTATCCATATAAAACTTTGAAAATCAATGACTTTCACATCAAAGGTCCAAATGCCACAAAACAAAGTCCGTGCACCCCTCCTTGCCAAGAGCTTTTGAGCAATACTAAAGTGCTTGCCGAAGGCCTTACGGTTTGTTACAACTCATTATATCAAACAAACAAAATATGGTATTTAAATATAATGAAAAAATCCAAGCTAATTTAATGTATAGATTTTTGAAGTTGAAACAAAATGGTCACAAAAATCGACCACCTCATTAAATGTACACCTTTGGTACATTGAAGAAAGCAAAATGTACATGTGCGCTATGATTGTTTTTAGAAGCCCACCTTAGAGATTATGTTACTGGGACCGCATATAAACTCCAATTGTCAATATAGTCTAACGTCTTTGCACAATTCATTTTGATGCTCACCTATTAAGGTTTTGTATTTTTCAAATATAAATTTTTAAACTATTCTAGTTTCTTTTACGATTGCTTCAACTCTTAAAAAAACTTTTTGTATGAACATGCAAACAATAGGCTAAGTCCCTTGGTTTTAGTTTTGAAAGAACAATTGACAAAAAGTATTTTTTGTATGTTTTTGGAATGTTTCAACCTACTAAACCCACTTCAATTGATAGTAATACGACTTGCCAAGCATTGCATTTAGGTTGCAAAGTCAAAGCACTATTTACTATTCACTTTTGCATGCTTCTCATTGCACAAACTTTGGGCAAACAACAAAAACCATACCCTACTTCAAGGAAATTTTTCATTCATCTTGGATTGCCCTCTAGGCAAGTGAATGTTTACTAATCCCTCAATGCGTAACAACTTTTTGATAATGGAGGTTTCCAATGAATTGTCCCACTTTGATAATGTTTTTGCACATAGAAGTGCTTGAAATATTTAATTTTAACTGCACAAAAGTAATTATTTATAAAGACTACTTTGTCTAGTATGCATGGAATCAATTATTGAAAGCATAGACCATTGGATTTTTAAACTATAATAATTTTGAATGATCAATCATAGGCAAAAAACACAACACTACGGGAAGAAAAATTATAAGAAGATGAAGGATGCTTTTTTACCTTCCAAAAAAATCGTATTGGAATCTAAGGCAAATGCAATATTTTTTTATTTTCAAAAATGTGAAACAAAAAACTCTCTCAAATTTTTGTACATTTTCAAATAGAAAGAATAGAAAGCCAAAAGTCCAATACTAACCAAATGGGATCCTACAAAATTTTAAAAATTTGTATAGGCGTTAGTTTTTTAATTTAACAATTGATATTATTAGCTTATTGTTTGGAAGATCTTCAAAAAATTTGGAATCATTCTAATTATTTTGTATTCTTTGATTATAGTAGATTGAGCATTGTATTTTTTTAACTCCTAAAAGACAAATTTAGATGAATTCACTCTAGATCCAAGTTATTTGTATAGACCAAATTTTAGAAATGTCCAAAAAATTGATTTTTTTCATCTTCACTATTCCTTTTATTGTAAAAAAAATTATATTGGTCCTTTTCTCTATAAGATAGCTACATTTCTAAATAAACTTTAAATACTTCTCATATTGAAATATTGAAAATAAAAAATGCAATAAGTAGGTCAATTTATTATTCTAGTTTACAAAATATTGGGATTTTATTTCATCCTATCAAGAATTTGCCTTTAAAAATTTGAGGAAGACAAGTTTAGTAAAATATCAAAAAATTCTATTATAAATTTGTTTTATTTCAATTGAATTGAAATTAATAATTACAAAAAGTAAAAATTATAGTTTATTACAAATTTAGAAAGTTAAAATTAATATATTATAAATTTAAAATTTTATAGTTTATAATTAAAAATAAAACTACGTAAATTTAAAATTTATTATTTAACATTTAAAAAAAATGCAATTCAAAATTTTGATTGTCACTTAGTTGATTCAATGGTGAACATACTTAGAAGAATTATAGTGAAAAGACAACAATTATCCTCTTATCTTCTCATTGCGTTAGTCTGATTTGCAGTTTAGATATATATAGTAAGCCTTTTACATTTCATGGTGGTATGTGGGCCATTTAGAGCGTTGCTAGAGATTCTACTGTGGATTTGAATTTTGAATTTATCTTCTATCAAGTGACATATGTTTTGGCACATTTCACTATTTTGATGTAGATATTATAATAACTGAATGACCCCCAACTGTTCACCTGTGGAGATATCACTATAAGAAACTCGTGTTTTAGGTGACATTAGTGTAATTTTAGCAGACGCATTTTAGTTGACTTTAAATTAAACAACATATGTTTTTACGTCAATAACAACGTCTAATGTAACATCTGGGAAACTCTACATTGTGATTGACACCACAAAAATTTGCAAGGTGGTGGTTTACTTACATTATCATGCCCACGTGAATTTTCAGCAACATCTATATCTTAAGTTTGGCTGTTTGTTTGTTACATTGAGATCTCCCGGACCATGCATCCCCGGCCGCGTGCTTGGTATCATTGGAAAGCCCTCGGCGAGGAGGGGTGCACGGGCTTGGTTTCGTGGCGTTTGGAGCTACGATGACGAAGTTATTGAATTTCAAAGTATTTACGGACCAAAAAATTAGAAAATCACTTTTACTTTGATTCCAGCCACATTTTTGGTATCGTCGGAAAGCTCTCGGCAAGGAAGGGTGTACGGGCTTTGTTTTGTGGTGTTTGGACATACGATGCAAAAGTTATTGAATTTCAAAAGTTTTTATTATGACTTTAATATTTAGAAAATTACTTTGGCTTTGGCTGTGGCATCGGCACAAAGCTACACTAGTTACTACTACAATGACAAATTGGAAGACAAGGAACCTCCCACGTGTATGTAGTAGTCCTTTTCTGAGGGGCAAAATGGAGCTAGAAAGCACCATTTCATAGTGAAAATCTTTTTTTGCCAAAAAAAAGTAATTTTTTTTTGCCAAAAAAGTTTCAATTCAATTTAAAATATGGATGAAATTGTCAATTTTGGATGAAAAAGTCTATGAATTTGATTGAAAAGTGTTTTATGGTACAGAAGATGGATGTATGAAGAAATAAAATGCTTCACCAAATTTTAAATGATCGCCATCCTGGCACTTTTTTAAAACCAAAAAAGAATGGCTGGTGTGCAAGCAAGAACATGGAGCCATTGATTGCAGGCAAAAAGCACTGTATTTGGCTAAGTACACGTCTTAGGTTTCTTTAGATTTCCCAACGACTTCACATTTCCAAGACAAGTGAATGGAAGAGGGTTTATTTTGCACCACTTAGCAGTGCAGCTTCAACAATGGACCAACTGCAACCTAGACAATAGCGCTAGGCTCAACTCCATCAAACGACCTAATTGACAATATCATAGCCTCGATCAAAAATTTAAAATTGCAATGACATTTGAGTATGAGGGTACTATAATTCTTTAAGTTACAAAGGCATGCAACTTTGAAGCCTACATATCATCTCCACATGCACTAACACCAAACGGTGATTCTCAAAACCTCTAGTGCTAAGCAATGGTCTAACACAAGCTATCTATCAATAGTACTACAGAATTTTGTGGAGGGACAATCACTCGCAGTCAACATCAGCAACAAAATCAAAGTGGACCTAGTGTCAAGCAATGAGCAAAGTGCACGGCAACTGCCTTCTAATGTTGATGGTGTCCTAAAGTCAATTGATTGGTGCTATTACTCCCCAGAGATCGACTGAGCCCCGTCTTGATCAACCACAACTACATATGCAAAACACAATTAGAACACAATCTTTTTAATCACATTGTCCACTTTCTTGATTAATGAACAAGCATGATACATAGCTCATCACACATGAGCACATCCCTGCATTTCCTACAAATTCTACGATGCTTTCTTTAGCAAAACCACACACTACCGCGGCTAACATCCCTTGTAACTAATGCTCTCACACCTAATGTTGTTGTGGGTCTTGCTGGGGCTGCGATTACTTTGGGAACAAGTGTGAGACAATAGCAATACGGCTTCAATCAATGCCATAGCCACAGTATAGTGATGGAAACTGGAAGGTGCTGAGGAACGTTATAGGCTTGGAGTCATACTAAATAGTTGATGTCATACGTTAGGAGGCATGCATTTGCCAAAACAACGTGCCTCTGTTATATTTAGCGCGTTTGAACTTGGGAAAATGTAAGGATCACCTGCCGGTTTGGGCTCAAAACGGCCTCAAAACTGGAGTGCTCTGAGTTTTGGAATAATTTTTTTTTAAATGAAACAAAATATAGATAATTTGTGAAGCATTCAAAATAGTATGAATGTATGTGAAAATTTAGACTTAGGAATATTTATCTCTAAAGGTTATACACATTCAAAGAGTGCTGGAAAATGCAAGAAAATGCACATTTTGAAATTTGTTTTCTTAAAAATAGTTTAAAAATTCCAAAATTTCCAAAAAAAAAACATTTTTCCTAATTTGAAGGTGCTTTTCTTTAACCATTTGCAACTTCGGGAAAAAAATTGTAATCTCTGCACATGCACAAAGGTAGTGCACTTTGAGCGTATGTGGAAAGTGGACACTTTGTTATTTTTGGAAAATCTCTTTATAAGCTTGTGTAACTTTAGTAATACTCCTTGTGTCCTAATTTTCACCTTCAAACTTGCATTTTTGAGTTGGAAATAGTACTAAAACCTCCAAAATGGCCAAGGTAGACATCCAATAGGGGGCAATCTAAAAATAATAAAATAATTTTAGAAAATAAAAAAAAATTTATGTAATGTCTAAAACTATTACAAGTACCTTCTATTCAAATTTAATGGAAAACGGACCTAGGATGCAAAAGTTATAAGCAAAAAAACACCAATCTAAAGTCAAGGGGATACTAAAAAGGACAAGTGTTTCTTGCAACAAGATTGAGGGTGTCTGCAAGAAACATTTTGCGTCACACATTTAATACAAAAGTTGTTTTGTACCATAAATATTGCAAAAATGATTGAATGAACATGAAATTTAGAAATAAGCTTCCTTTAGCAAAAGAAAATGTACTTGAAATAGTTCAATTCTTCAAAATCAATTCAATAGATGAAATTCAATGAGTTTGAATATATGTCATGCTTATATTTTTGGTGTTTTTTTAATACTATCAAGTACCTCGTTTGAAGAATTATATTATCAAATATAGTAGGCTAGGTCTTTTAATAGAAATACACCTTTTCAAGAGAAGAATTTCTAAAAACATGTTCTAAGTATATTTTGAATTGGCCTAAAGTATGCTTTGGTTAGGTTGATTTTATGTTGAATGAAAAATGATTTTTTAGTTTTAGCTTTGATTTTTCTTCTTTGCTCTTAATTGGCAACAATGGCCACCTTCAAAATAAAATTTTCAAGTAAATTTTTTAGTTAAAAAAAGTAGAAATATAAAAGTTTCGTTTTCTACTATAAATTGCAGCATGTGGAATAAAATAGTATTTTAGGGTACACAAAAAAACTCAATAGTACTGGTGGTGGCCTGAATCCCCTCCAATCTGCCAATGTAGATTATTTATAGCAGATTTAGTATTGCCATCCATCCTTGCCATCCAATGATGAACATTACGTATTTTCAGAATGGTAGATCTAAAATTCAATTGACTATTATAATTTCATGTTCCATGCTTCCAATAATACTCAAGGTGATTTGTAGTACAAAAAATATCAAGAAACTAAAAATAATTAACACAACAAATAGTGCAAGTGCTTCTTACAATCACCATTGAAAGCAAGCCAATTCGACCTCCATTGACAATTCCAATTGCCTATATTCCCCTTTCTAGAAGCTCATCAAATAGCCCAGGGGAAATGAAGAAATTATCAACCACTATACAATGCCCTTTGTTTCATATTCCCTATACAAGCTAATTCACTACATGGTGACCTTGACCATAATATGTGGTGCCGTTGCACCCTAGATAAATTTGGATATTATAGGTATTTTGACTGGAATTGGAGACTAGACACCAAACTTTTAGATCATACCTAGTAGGCTTTGCTTTTATGTATTAATGAATGGGATTGAAGTGTCCTCTATAGGCAACCGTGATTTTATCTATAATCATGAAGTTTACTAGGTTCCACAATTTGCGGGTTCTATCCACAAACTGTAGATAGTCAAATTGGAATTCAATTTTTGAATTTTTGTTGTACATTTGTGTGCATTTGTTGGATGTTTGACAAACTATTGTCTAGTTTGTATTCCTAATTTGGTCTTTTTGGATGTTAGATGTCCAATTGGAAGTGGTTTGTAAGGTTGTTAGGTGGGCTATTTGAGGGAATGATGTGGCAGGTTCTAAATCGTAAATGTGGTCAAGCAGGAAGTTGATCAATTTATTAGTCAAGGGTGTGTTATGTTTGCATTTCAATTGGATGAATTAAGTCCAAATTGATAGTTGACATGTCGTTAGGTTGTCTCTTTTTCCTCTGATAACTGGCTATTTGATTCCTATTAGATAGTGGTTTCTAATATTATTGTCACCCACTGTTGAAGAATGTCTAGTGTACGTTCCAACTTGCGGTGATGTGTTTTTGTTTGCTTTTGAGTGTATGTTTAAGTTGGATGCTGTGTGTGAGAGTTTATTGGAAGTGATTAAGTGATGTGATGGAGAATTGTTTGCGTCCTAATTGGAGATGTCTAAAAGATAGAGTATTTGTATGAGATTAAAGAGGGGATGTAAGATTGATTTTGTGGAGATATTTTGAGACAAAAGTAGAGATCACTTAATGGCGTGGATGCAGTGTTCCAATTGGAAAAAAAGTGTGAGCTGAGGAAGAACAATATTTGAGATGTTAGTTTGTGAGAGAATTATGACAGAGACTATAATTGTAAAACAAAACTCTAAATATGTAATGGTGATTTAATTCACCAAATTGGCTAATATGATATATTTTTAGAGTGATTTTGTATTAATGTATATGTGCTTATGTGATGCAATTGAATGTGATGTCAGTCTTGAGCAATTGAGTTGGAAATAGATCCCTAATTGGAACTAGAAGCTAGAGATTATTTCTTTATTGCTATTAAATTCCTATTGACAAGCCTCCCTTGGAACGAATTTAGTATATTAAAAGAATAATTTTCAAGTAGGTCATTATTTTCTTCAACAAAGGGTGACTTAACACCAAAGTGACTTCAAGGACAGAATGTGTCTTCAATATTTTTCCAAACAAATTTCACGTCATTTGCCAAACTCGGGTGGAAAACAGCAACAAAGAGTATTTGTAGGATACTAGAATACCTATCTAATGACACCAAATACATGAAATTTGAAAAGAGGCTATGATTTATAAAACAATCGAAAGTTTCGAGGTACCCAGAATTGCCGGAGTCTAGGCCAGAAACGCCGGGTCCAGGCTGATGTCACCTGTCGCAATGGCCGGCGCCACATGCCAATGCCCGGAGGAATACTATTGAGGAGGGACATGACTTGGACGCACAGGAGGGTTTTGAGCGCGAATTCTTATGGCTAAGGGTTTTGAGAGAGTGAGGCGCTCTTTTGTAAGGCAGAGGTTCCTTGGATTCTTATGTCCTTGGCAAGTGGTGGGCAAAGTGGTGGACGTTGTTTTTTGTAAGGCAATTGCAGTCATAGACTTCACAAGACATAGAGTTCACAATGAGGCAAAGTGTGCTGCCAAAATTTGGCTATAGTGAAGCAATATGACCCTCAATGCTCATGGGCGGACCTTTTATTTCAACGACTTGGACGCGATGTTCTGTCCGAGCAGCAGGCATGCGGAGGTTACGGTCAATCCAAAGACGTCAGATGCAGTAGTTGGAAAAGGCGCCATAGCTGCAGTTCAATTCGGACCTAGTCTTGCACTTAGCGTGGTTAACGTCAAATTAGGATGTAGTGCTTGCACTTGCACCTCATAGGTAGTCTTTGAATTTGTGAGGCTAAGTTTGCAGTTTTGGATCGGATTTTATGCAGTTTTTGGTTTTACTTGATGTAGTTTTGCTTTTTGTTAGCTCAACATTGTGAGTTGTGGACCTCCGTGTACTTGTTCAGAACTTATGTAATGGAATGATCGCATTTCCAAACGAGAATTGGCTTCATGTCTGTATTTGTGAATTCTGTGGTCTCGACAATTCATCACGGCTTTGCTGGTCACGGGATTGCAAAAGCCGCACGTCCTTTGGCTATGTCTTACATTCTGTAGACGTCGTCCACCTCCCGCCCTCCATGAAAGCCTATACATGCATTATTAGTTGCATGAATTTGTCAACGTTGCTGGTTCCCGCCAAGTTCACCCGAGTCTTCACCGAGCAAGGTCAAACTGCATGGTTCACACGCAATTGGAGTTGCCTGGCCGAAGATCAGGCTACTAATTTTGACCCGTTTTTTTTGTTGAATTGTTGTCCAATGTAATGGTACTTTTACTTTCTTGGATTTCATTGTTTTTGATTCTACTAATTTTGCTGATTTTTGGAGTAAAGAATCCTGTTTGTGAAGTCTCCGACCTACCTGTGTAAAAGACTATGAGGTTAGCAAGGTTTTGTAACTTTCTTATTTTTTCAAGTGGAGATGGTAGCTTCTTTGGTGACCTATAATTTTTTAGTTGAAGTTGAAGGCTATTTGGCAAGTTTCATTGTTGTACTAGGCAAGCAAAGCAAAAGGAACACCATTTTTCCTTGCTCTTTCTTGACTTCTTACAACATTTATCTTTAAAAAGATAATAGTGAATAAGAGAATCACCAATTAAAATGTTTTGGGATCATTTATGGACTAACGTATTGTCCCTTTTTACAATTAAATTGATCTGAAAAGCTACCGATTTGCCCGAAGGAAAATTCAAAAATGAAGACTTGTACAAGCATTTCTTTGGAGAAGAAAATTCCATGTCACATTGGGGTTAAGACCGTCGTTCAAGTATTGTGATTTATACTTTGTGACTGCATGGTGGGCATCGCAATTCATCTCCTGGACCATGCTGTAGGCAACAACATTGGTCAGAAAGAAATTAAAAAAATATTATACGTATACGCTCTATTGTCATCTACAACAGTACTAAGTTGGTTTTGGTGGAGGCCTGTTGAATTGGAATGCATGCTACAAGTTGGGTTTTAGATCCTAGTTGGATATAGGTTCTGTTACTTTAGGCTCTTCCATTGCATAGTGTGTACAAGGATTTTTAGAAGGTATTTAATAGACTCCAAAGGTGAACAAATGGAGTCTTTCCTAGGTGTCTGCTAAGGGCAAGGCCCAAAGCTACAATCATGTAGTTCAATAGCTGCTATTCTTGGTGGCGTTGAGGGACAAATTTTACTAAATCCGTCCCATGAAGGTGGGACCAGCTAGATAAATTGGAGGTTCTTGGGGTAAAAGTAAAAAAAAAATCCCCTATATTTGAGCCGTGTCTTGGGATACTTTCTAGCCCCCCCCCCCCCCCCCCTAATTTGGGGCCTCTAATTGCAAATACAAATTAAAAATTTGCAAATTTTTTTTGTGCCAAATAAAAAATTCCTGCATTTTTCCCTAGGATAAATCCAAAGTGCTTGTCCCACCTTCATGGGACGGATTTAGCATCTTGCTTGAGGGATCTGGTTTGGAGAATAAAGGCGGTTGATGCTCTCTCCAATCCATCATTTGGCAATCATTGACAGTCACTTTCCGCCATCCAATTCCTCCCCTGAATTCAATGCCATACCAGAACACATTGTCTTCCCACCATCCTTGTTGCACATTACCAAAGAATGTTTGAAGTCCACCGCACTAAATGCAATCAAATCCTAGCACCTGCAATAGGACCCACACATGCTCTAGCAACACCCTTCAATATTAGAAGAAAATTGGGGCCTCTGGAGGGCCGCTCCACAACCCTCCAAGGACCTTGTAGATTGAGTTTTTTTTGCTTAACAAATTGTTTTTCTCCTATTCCCATTCACCTTCAATCACAATGTTGGATGCTTGTCAGTGGTTGAAAATTCAATTAGAATTTTTTTAATAAGCAAGGTTAACATGTATTGAAGTACCTTAATTCTAATTATTAAATACTTTCTACTTGGATGCACCTTCTTCTTAATCCAAATTGTGAAAAAAATGCAAATGCCCCCAAAAAGTCCATTGACTTAGCATCAAGAATTTTTTTTTATGCAATGTAAAAGACTTATTTTGTAGACATTTGAAGTGATTGAAGATGAAAGGAAAAGCTCTTTATAGAAGTGGTATAGTAGTAGGTAGAACAATGGATGTGGGATATGTAAATTGGATTGAATTGGAGCTCTACCACTCAAAGTTAAGTGAAAAATAAGTTGTATTAAAAGCTAAATTTTGGGCCTCATTTTGGCATAGTACAATAACTTTTTTGAAAGAAATATTTGCTAAAAAAAGTTGGAGATCCAGCTAAGTTTCATATCCTAAAATCCGTTTGACATTTTAAGTCTCCGATCAAAAGTTATGGACAAAATTTAGAATGGATGTTTGAAGGAACAATTTCTTTGACATTTTCAAACATCCATTCTAAATTTTGTCCATAACTTTTGATCGGAGACTTAAAATCTCAAACGGATTTTAGGTTATGAAACTTAGCTTGATTCTCCAACTTTTTTCAGCCAATTTTTTTTTAGAAAAGTTATTATACTAAGCCTAAATGAGACCCAAATTTCTGCTTTTAATACAAATTTTTTTTTTCAGTTAACTTTGAACAGTGGAGCTCCTATTCATCCAATTCACATATTCCATACGCATTGTTCTACCTACTACTACACCAAGTTTATGAAGAGCTTCTCCTCTCACCTGCAAACTCACAAAATTTAGTAAGCGGCTATTGAAGCTAGCTGCCTTCTAAAGCAGCTAGCTTCAAAAGCCACTTAAATTGATTTAATTAGACTAGATTGGATACATAATTTGATTTTTCGTTTTCCATCAAAAATCTTATTTAATATTGGCCTTTTTAAAAAAAAAATTGGAGTTTATTCCAATGGTGAAGCAAGAACAAACCACAAAAAGCCTGTATTGGCCTTTTTTTATTGCAAAAGTTAAGTGATAGGCCTGCTTTTACTAATTAGTTTTGCAAAATTCACAACATTTGACTATGCACTTCTAACAGTCTTTGTTGGATGGTCATTCTAAAACAGCCCTTTAGAGGCCCCAAAATTCTTCTAATATTTTGCCCATTTGTTCTTCTTGTTACACAAGGAATGAGTGAACGTACATTCACACCCTCCAATTGATAATGGTGGGTGGTGGCACTACTAGTAAAAAGGGAGGTAACCCATCAATGTCAGCGAGGTTGACAATGTCGTTCACCCATTGCTCAAATTGCATATCCCTGCCATCCACCCTTGTCATCCTTTAGTGGTAGCAGAAGATTGCTTGTTGGTGCTACAACACTGCAATAGCCTTATTCCCGTTGCATACTTAATGGCCCCATAGAGTAACTACAGCTACAAATGCAACATGGAGTTGTTGGTGCTGCTTGCCACTAGTAGCAAAATGGGGTCCAACTGAAAAGAAAATCAACAAAAAATGTTTTCCTCTATAGGTTAGGAACACTTGATTTAGATCTGTGAAGAGTTTTCTGTTTGTTTTGTCTAAATCAAATTTAGGAAAAAAATTAAAAAAAATTTGCTGTTCAAAATTTGCAGATAACAAGAGAATTGTTATTATACTTAAAAAATTATTTATCTAATTCTAAAGTATTCTAGAAAAAAATCATGAATATTATTCAAAATGCAACAAAATTAGCATGTATTTCTTGCAATCACCCATACAAAGAATATTGGGAAAAATCATTACTTTTTATCTAAATAATACAGTATTTCATCCATGACCAAGAGCTTGTTGAATGCCAAGGTGATTGCAAGACAAACTTGTTGATTTTGTTGTGTATATGGTGTGAGCCCCCAAGTTAGCACTTGAACCTCAAAATTTTTTTGCTTTTTGCTTTTTGCTCATATTTAGGATTAATTAGGGTAAAAAAGATAGTACAAGTATGTTCACATGATACTTGAGGGAAATCCCTTCAAATGAGATATGATTTGACCAAAATTTCCGGAACCACTCTAACTACTACTATGAGCTAATATTAAGTTTATTTAAGCAATTCAGAGAACATTTGACGGTTCAGATGGAATTAAGCCTGATGGCCAAACCTCAAAACCACCCAGAAATAGACTTTTGAAGGGCATGTGAAATACTTAGGATAGAAAATAGAGGATAGAAAAGAAATCATGTACCAATGCAGGTAAAAGCATAAACCGAGATTACAAGCAATCCGTGGGCCAAGAACGGAGGTTTTGACCAAAAAACCTGCCAAGAGCGTAACGAGGAAGCTAAAGAGCTAGATTCCCTTGATCAAGAATGATTCCCCCCCGGGAAGGAATTAACTTATATTGAGAATGATTTCCCCCTCGGGTGGGAATTAAATTGAAAGGTTGTAAATCACACGCGCCTTAGATTAGCGCAAAAGAAGCTGTAAGTTTGCACATGGCATTCTTAGAAGTTGTCCAAAAAGTTTTGTAATTTTCTGAATTGTGGAAATGACTCCCTAAGAAGTCAACCGTGTTTTTACGCATTGGGAAATTTCCAGGAAATCCCAAAGTGGCGGAAAAATCCCACTAAAAATGAGGATAGAATGTTTAGTACTAATAAAGTGCCCGACCAAATTCCATCACATTCCGACCTCAACAAGTACCAAAACTGGAGGCACTAACTGAATTTTAACGAATTTTAAAAGATTTGTTATGTTGACCGACACACCAAGAGCTCCCGTATTCTGGTTGGAATCAACTTGGACTCTTTTCTTACTATCTTGGATCTCTTCAACAACCCTGGCCAATTAGAATTTGAAGATAAAATTATCTCCAATAATTGGATTTTTACCCTT
This sequence comes from Neckera pumila, assembly GCA_963969595.1. Classification (NCBI taxonomy): domain Eukaryota; kingdom Viridiplantae; phylum Streptophyta; class Bryopsida; order Hypnales; family Neckeraceae; genus Neckera; species Neckera pumila. Next base: position 17,499,667 of record OZ018409.1, read on the forward strand.
TTAAACGATATGCCGAATGTTGGTTTTTACATACAAAATGGCTCGGAAATAGAGGGTTGGAGGAATCATAGACTAATTTGGGTCTTCTGAAGACAATGGCACAATTGGTTTAGAGTTTGGAGCATTTCTTCAAAAGTTAGAATGATCACAGCAGTAGTGTAGAATTTTAATTAGTAAGTTTGAAATTACCTAGGAAGTAGAATTAGGAAATTGAGGGGGAAGGTGAGGCCATGAGCGAGTATATAAGGCATCCTCCTCCCCTCACTTCACACCCCTTTTTCATTTTGTAAGCTCTGGCCAAAGCGTGGCCACGTTGTTGAAATTTTGGCAATTTGCCAAAACTTGTTTAAATTGTGATTTGGAGTGATTTTTGCTTCTTGATTTCTCTATTACCTCTTGTGTTGAGCCCATTCCAAAGGACGTTAGGGTCCCTTTGGAAAGCTTGTTAACCTTGCACTTGAATTATTCTTGAGAACACTTTGAGTACTAACACCAAGGATATTTGAACCGAATCCTGGCTCTGCCATTAGTTCAAATACTTTGGAGCTTGAATTATTGTGTTTGAAGAGTCCTTGTTCACTACTTTATTCCTACAAAGCTTTGGTGTGGGATTTCCAACCGTTGGTTTGAGAAAATCTCCCTAGGGTCTTGTCAAAGGAATATGTGGTCTAAAGTATTGTTTTAAAGTCTTTAAAGAGATTTTGGGTTGGATCCAAAACTCTTGCAGTCTCACGTGTAATGGAGCTCTTGCAAAATTGTTCCAGAATTTGAGGATAAAACCTCTAATACGGCAAAGCAATCACCTATTAAAGTCCTCCCTTTATTGCATTTTTTTATCCAAAACTTAGACAAACTTCCTAGAAATTTGGGCCTAAAACCCTGGATGGCAAAGCTTTGCACCTAATTCAAATTTTTCGTATTTTTTATTAAGTTAAGGGGTCCCCATACAGAGACCCAAGTTGGAATTTGGAATACCCATTTTGGCAACCACCGCCTTGGTTTTGGTTTAAAAATCCAAAAATCATTTTAGCAAAGGCCGGAGCCAACCAGCAGCAATACCCCAGTACTAACCCAAGTACCGCCCTGAACTCCCCAGGCTTCCAACAGGGCCTCCAAAGACCCCGGCAAGGCCGATCCAAAACCCTAGCAGGCCATACGGCAAAGGCAGCCCTTGCCAGGCAGTAGTCAGAGCCATTACAGCGAGCTGAAATTAAGCTCACATCAGATTGCCCTTTGCCCACATACATCCATATCAAATAGACCAAACAAGGGATGATGCCCCAAGGGCCCCATTTGGAATTTTAGAAGATTTTTGAACACCAGGCTTAGAATTTGAAACTGCAACCGTGAATAGGAAATTCTTAGTGGTAGTTGAAAAAACTTAGGGAGATCAAGCCTTGACTGATTAGTTTCATCTAGTGTTCACAAAAATTCCAAAATCACGAATCATTGAAAGAAAGGGAGAAACCAGGACCAAAGAAGGGCTGATTTTTGAAGTTGTGATTGAAAAACAAAGAGTCAAAACCTCAGGAGAAGATTAAATTTTCCAAAAATTTAGATTTACAAACTAGGTTTGGTCCAGCACACGGAAGCTTAATACAAGGCGATCAAGCCATCTCAAAGGGAGTCAACTTTGGGTTGACCCAGCCTTTCATCACTCCCAAGCCTCCCCACCACTTGGTTCAGCTTCGCAGTTGTGAGTCCATCAACCCAGTTCGTTTCCAAACCAAATCAGTTCATCCTCAGCCCAATTCCAGACTTGGAAATCTCAAAGTTCAAACTCTATGCCACTCCAGTTGCTCAAGCTCAACAATAAAATGAACAAAAAACATGTTTCATGAAGAAAGTATATGTGACTCAAGTGTGTTGAATGGATTGTAAGCCAACCATTAGAATTTGGAAATTCCTTAGATTTAGTTAGATTTTCTTATAGGACAAATAGATAAGACAAAACAAGGGAATAATTGACTTTGGAAGATGCTAGGAGTTAGTTATTAGTTGGAAGAAGTTAGACAAACTTTGTTTTAGAATTTGGTTGGTTTCAATAGAATTAGCCAAGAATTTATCGTTAGATTTGATTTGATTTCTTTCGAAATATCTCCCAACGTTGGAATTAGATTTGATTAGATTTGATTCTACAAAATATCTCCAAAAGAAAAGAAAGAAAATACAAAAAGAATCAATTTTTTCCATATCAAAGAAAAGAAAAGAAAAGACAACATGGACGCCAATTTTGACTACAACGAGATCACAATGACGATAAACAAGGAGGGCATCATTGAATCCACGATTTTCGGAGTAAGTTCTTAAAAATCCTTTCTTTATTGTTTTGTTATTTAATTGTGCAAATTAGTGAATTAAATTAGGATTGTTAATTAGAATTAACATACTGAATTAGGAAGTTGGAATGCAATTTAGAACATAAAGAACCACAAGAAATAGGAATTGAAACTTAGAATTAGATAGGAAATTTGAATAGCTTCTAGGAAACAATTGCAATTAGGAATAAGTTAAAAATTCCAAAAGATAAGGAATTGAGTTAAGGTAGAAGTTGGAAACAAATTAGAAAGAATTATCCAAAACCAATTTATCAAGGAGTTTAAAATTTGCAATAGAAAGTAATTCAAATTAGTAAGAATTTAACTTAATTTCCAAATATTTACCATACTAGAAATTCCCAACATTTATCTTGAATAGAAAATAGTAGTAAAAGTAGAAAGGAAAAAATTAAAGTTAACTAATAGAACTTCTTTAGGTTATTAGAATTTAAAGTAAAAAATAAAAACCAAAGATCACAGTAGTTTCCAAATTTCCAAAATAAAAAAGAAATTATGAAAGAATTTTGGTGAACCGGATAACAGTTAAAATTCAACCATAAGATAATTTTTACCAAGGAAGTCAAAAGTACTTTTATTTTGCCTTTAAGATAAAAATCAAATATTGATAGTAAAACTAGTTCACATTAGAAGTAAAAAATAAAAATAAAAATAAATTACATAAGAATTTTGATGAACCAACCCAATCAAAATTCATCAGTAAAACCAATAAACTAAAAAGTAAAAAATTAGGAACTTAAAGTAAAAAAGAATTACATAAGAATTTTGATGAATTGACACGGTCAAAATTCATCAATAAATTACCTTATATCAAGAAGTCAAAAGTAATTACATTTTATCACAACAAGTATAGAAGTAACATCTCTAAGGTAATACTATTTAGTTTAGAAGCAAGTTGAATTTATCTTCTATTAGTAAGAGTAAGAACTTATAAAAAACTATCCAAAAGAGACTAATTTAAAATAACTTCAGCCCCAATTATCTGTTAGGAATTTAGGTTAACTTTAGCTTTCTTCACCATTCGGAAAGAGTAAATCAAACCCTATCCATTAAACCATTCCGTTTATTTGCTTCTAGGCTAATACCAATTCAAAGTTTGATTGTTAATTGGTCATAGTAAAAACCATCTGAACAATACTAACATCTTTTGGATTTTATAGCAATTAGAAGTGGACAAAGCTAACACTAGGAACAACATCAAAAGATCCATTGCTTGGAAGGCGTAATTGGATTATACGTATTAACACCCAACAGAGATTTAACTGTGACAAAAACTAGAACTTGGCCTTATGTACACTTTATTCCAAGGGCGGGAATAAAGCGCCCGTATATGGCCAAAAAACAGATGAGTTAGAGATGGGTGACAGAAAATAGTACAAATTTTCTTAAAACCGCACATCAGTACTTGGTGCTCACTGTAAATTAAGTCTACATTTAAGCAACCTATAGGTCATGCATTGGATACTTCCATTGATATGATACTAAAGTATTGAACTATAGATTAATAAAATCTACAATCCAACATTTATGACATCCTACCCTATTCATTTTTCTCTTAGAAAAAAAATATTATCTATCCACCTACCCTATTATATATCTAAGCAAAGTCTAATTTATAGATCCAAAGCAAAAATTGCTTTCAATAGTGTTTCACAAAGAGAGTCTAAATTTGTGCAAGATTGTTCAACTAATAAGTACATTTTGGAGCTCCTTTAAAGATTTACACTCTTGTGTATCCATAGATATAAGATTTCCAAGCCTTGATCCATTTCAAAAAACCCTTTAAAATACCTGAATTTCTCAATCCAACCATATGACATAGATCAAGCTGTCATTCCCCTTAGGAAGTGAATTCAAAGGCTCACTATCAAGCTTCAAAATTGTAAGAAATTTCAATTTTCTACTAGTCATTGGTATGACTTTACCAAATTGTTGAGATGAATCTAACTTTTTCATGTTCTCTGTGAGCTACCTAAAAAAAATTCTTATGTTTCTAGATACTACTTTATATATAAAAAATACCAAGCCTCCAATGCTTTCAAGAAGCACTTCTAAAGATGAAGATCCTTGATGATCCAATACAATGAGAGACATAGCCAAGTAGATGCTTTTAAAAGCTCACTTAAGGATACATAGCCTTGCAGATACTTCTTTATAAAACATTTTAAGCCTCTAATGATTTGAGAAAGCACAGTCAAGGATGTGGTCAAGGACTAACATCTCCAAAGATACAACTCAATGAGAGAAAATAGCCTCATCGATGCTTTCTTAAAGGTCACTCAAGGATCCACACCTTCCTCAATCCAACTTTGTAAGATATTTCAAGCCTCCCTTGCTTTGAAGAAGCACTTTCAAAGATTCACAACCCCAATTATCCAATTCAATGATAGAGTTTTAACATATTGTGCTCTCTGGAAGCTAACTCAAGGATCCACAACCACGGAGGTCCAACTCTGTAAAACATTTCAAGTCTCCAATGCTTTGAGGAAGCACTTTCAAGGATGAACATCCTCAAAGATCCAACTCAATGAGAGAGTTCAACTTGCGGATGCTCTCCAAAAGCTCACTCAAGGATCCACACCATCTGAGATCCAACTTTGAAAGACATTTCAAGCCTCCTATGCACTGAAGAAGCACTTTCAAGGATGAACATCTTCCAAGATCCAACTCAAAGAGAGAGTTCAACTTGTCGATGCTCTCCGGAAGCTCCCTCAGGAATTGGCATCCATGGAGGTTCAACTTTGCAAGACATTTCAAGCCTCCAATGCTTTGAGGAAGCACTTTCAAGGATGAACATTCCCAAAGAATAAACTCAATGAGAGTATTCAACTCGCTGATGCTCTCCGAAAGCTTCAAGAATTTATACCTTTCTAGATTCATAACCAAAAGAGACCTCAATCCACACATCTCTGGAAGCTTTCCATCAAAAAGATTTTCTGAGAGGTCAAGACATTGTAAGGCTTGCAAGTCGGAAAAGAAATACTCTAGAATAGACAATCCCTTCCCACCAATAGACATTGCCTGTAGCAAACACACTTGAAGATGAGGAGCGTCAAGTTGGTTTGGCCATTCTAAAATAGTGCTCTGCACAAATGACATCCTTTGCATCCTCTCTAGTGTCTTGATTGCAAAAGGGGATGTCAATACTTTCCTTGATTGAAACCAACATTTGTATGCACAATCCTCCGGTTTCGCTGAGTCAATGATGTACAGTGCAAGATCCCGCATAATGTCATGGATGGTAATGCATCCAAGTTCACGATTCCAATCAATCATGGACCGCTTCACAAGAATTTCAAGATGGGCCTTGGCTACATCCTCGAGATTCATTCCATCAAGTACACCAAATAATCCCTCCGTAATCCATATCTTGCATAAATCTCCAATATATATCTTGTAATCTTCTGGAAATGCGGCACAATACAAAAAACACATCTTTGTTGCATCATGCTCTAAATTATTGTAACTCAATTGTAAGCGGTAATACATCTCATCCATCACATTGGAATCCAATATTGGCTTCGATTGCTTCAATTCGTGTAAGGCAAAACGCCACCCATCCATTTCATGCTTGTTTAGCATGGTACTACCAATCACTTTCAAGGCTAGAGGGAGCCCTTTGCATTCCTTACAAACCTCTCTTGCCAAGTCTTTTGATATATTTGGTGGAAGAAGGCCACTTCAAAATGCATGAGCACAAAACAATGTCCAACTCTCCTCATCCGAGAGCAATAACACCACTTCCACTTCGGCATGAACTTTGGAAATGACTGTCATGCTTCGGATTGTTATCAAAGTTGTAGACCCAGGAGCTAAGGCAATATTCAACCAATACACCATTTCTTGATGATTGCATTGATTTCCCCATACATCATCTAAAATCAAGAATATCTTCTTTTTGGCAAATGCATTCCACAAATATGTGCGTTGCTCTTCTTGGTTGCAATGAGCACACTTGTCTTCAAATACACCATCAGTCAAGAACTTCCCCATGGTTTTGTACAAGTCTGGAATCCTTGCATCCAAGCCAACCATAATCCACAAGATCCCTTGTGATCCATAAATGGCTTTGATGTCTTCATCATTGTTCAACTTCGAAGCAAGCAAAGTTTTCCCAACTCCGCTTCTTCCTTGCAAACTAAGAAAGGTGGGCTTGGCTTTTGTGTAGCTTGCCAATATGCATGTCTTCAATTTGTTGAACGGATTTTCCACCCCGACAATCAATGGAGGAGTTGGTTGTATCACAAAATCCACTTTTGACTTTGATTGCTTTTGAGTTGAATTTCGAGATTGGATTCTCACACCAAGCATGGCTAGAGTTGCATTCAACCTTGCCTCATCAATTTGATCATTAATGTGTGTTAAGCGAGTTGGTAACTTGCACCACTGCCACACTTTCATGAGTCTCATCCACTTGGACTCTAGAAGACATTCTTCTAGAATACTTTGAGCATTGACTAGTATTGTATTGAATTGCAATGACCAATTCAAATGAGCTTGCGCCAAGATGGTTGAATTTCCTTCAACCACCTCTAATAGAGGTACAATTTTATCCACCTTCACCTTGAGAGCTTTGCAGCTTTGTTTGATTCTTATTGCCTCTTTGGCAACATGAATCACTTCATTGAACAACAAACTCATAGTTGCTTCTACCAATGCTGGAATAAAAAGTGGATCCCCAATGGCAATTAAGTAGGCAACCTATAAATTTGTCAAGAAGAAGATTTTAGACTATGATAAGAGCTTAAAGAAGACTACACCCACATCAAAAATTCACAAAGAATTTAGACAAGATAAGATTCTCTAGACACTTCAATGTTAAATGCAAGTATCAAGATTGATATGCAAATTTCATGTATATATATGTATATCTATATATGTATATGTATATAGAAAATAAGACCCTTTATCAAGAAAATGACCTAATTGATAACAAAGCCTAACAGAAGTAGTCAAATTTGTAAACTCCAACACAACAAACCATTCCTTTATTGATTGATGAAATTATAGCCTTCAAGTAATACTATTAGAGTCACTTAGAAAGAATTTTGTATACAAGATGCATAATCTACATTTTTATGTTTAAAATATGCATATATTGATTATCTCAAGGAAAGAAATGGTTGCCTTGCCCTCATAGAAGGGTTGAATCATTCAAGTATTTTTTCCAAAAATAGACAAATGTATGAGCTAGTGATAATGATCAAATTTAATATTTTATAATGATGTACAAATATGTTATTGATTTTTAGACATTTTTTGCACAAGTAGATCAAAAGAGTCATTAGGTCTTTTCCAACCCCAAATCATTAGGATGTCAAAGAATATATGCATTAGAAAGCTCATCCAACATGCCTTAACCTTTAAAGGACCATTTGTAGGGACAAATTGGGTCTGGGCAGGTTCCTACTATCTCAATTTTTAGTAATATTTTTTGGGATTTTTTGAGGTTGTGTATTTCTGCAAGAGCTTTGTGAATATATATTTTATTTTAATCGATGCCCGGGAGCAAAAGTTATGGCACAATAAGCAAAACTGGAATTCGGTGGGCAGTCCAAAAAAATCACAGAAAGTCAAAATAATCTTTTTCAAATTTCTTTCTCAAAGATTATATTTTTGTTTACATGTGAAGATTTGTTTCATTCAATTTGGATTGATAATGAGAAAGTCATGGACAATCTTAGGTTTTTGGGCAATCTAAGAGCATCTTTTTGAAAAAATAACTTATGGAATTTGTTTCTCAATGCAATTTTTAGAATTTTTCAAAAAATTTGTTAGACAAGGATTAGATTTTTTTGCAAGAACAATCACACCGTTGGGATTATTTTCAATTAATTCCATCTAAAAGCTATTAACAATTTAGTTTTTTCTTCAATCTTGAACCCACCTCTACTTAACAATTTTTTAATGAGTAAAAATTAAGTGCCTTTTATCCTAAATTTTTTTGGTAGATTCTTGACTTGACTAATTAAAATAAATAAATAGAAAATCAAATTCCATAGTGCAAAAAATTTGAACTGAAAAGACTCAAAGCCAAAAAAATCTAATCAAGCAAGGTGCAAAAAAACTTGTTTTCTTCACTTTAAATGCATATATCTTGCAAGCTACAAGGTCAAAGTTTTTGAAATTTCTTCCACATATTCATATACTAGTCAAGTACAAGATCTCATGGTTGGATATGCAAGAAAAAACAATTTTTAAAACTCTTTCTCTTTACAATAGAAATGACAGCTTTGCGTGTTTTTTGATAGGAAAATCACCTTGGTCCTTCAGGGATTAAAAGTTAAAACAATCATAGTCTTTTTCATATACATGCTTAACATCAAGTTGTTGAAATCATCACTTTCTTTAATGGATATGATATCCCAAAGCTAGAAATTTTCCTTGTGGTCACTAAAGCATTCTATTGCTTGTTAAAACTTTCAATGTGGCGCATTCAAGCTACTTCAATTCATTCTAAATCTCATTAATCAAGACTAATGGTCTTAGATTGATTGCACAACCATATTGAACACTGAGATAGAAAAAGTGATTGCAAAAAGGTTGAAAAAGGGTTGTAATGGACTTTTTTACCATATTCATTGAAAATGCATATTCATTTTATTCATGATGGAATTGATTTAGCTGATATAGTATTCTTGTTGTATTTAAAGAATCCAAAACCTCAAATCTAACATGCATTTTTTAACAATAAATATTGAGGGTATTTCTACACACTCTACAAGATACCAGCTTCAATAAGAAGAATACAATTAGTCAATTACTAGAAATGAAATGCTAATGAGCTCAAAAAGCACATAAGTAATATGACCCCCAAAAGACCAATGAGATGTCCATGCTTTGTCCGATATCTCATTAGATAAACATTGAAACACGATGAATTGATACAAACATATAGAAACATCGGACATAGCTTGCATAAGTCATTGTAAATATGGATAAAGATACATAATTCTACAACTATTGTACCTCTAGCGAACCCACTCATCCATATATAATACAACTTGCACCTCATATTTTAATCCTTTTCAATCAAAAAATGGCAAATGAGCATGTTATCTTTGAGTCCCCAAAGCTACTACCACATGAGAAACAAAGAATGAATCGATACCAAGAAATGGCTGCATTCTTCACGGGAGAAAACGATCACTTCGGTGTCAGAGCCGCTCCAAGCCGCTTTCTTCAATATACCGACTATTAGAACTCGTGTTCTTCACTCCACTTCATTGGAGTGCGCTCCACTCTACAACAATTCCAATTTTAAGCAGACTCCACCACTTGCGGATGCCACATAGAAATGCTTCCAACCTCACCTCCCAAGCTCGTCCAGCCGCCCAAGCGAAGGAACCAAATGACTCCAGACAACCAACGTTGTCGAAACACAGGTACTGTGCTAGGTCCCTCTAGAACGGCATGCCAACTTCCACACAATCAACGTCGTTTGCGCACCCTGACAGCACTAAAACAGATCCAGTTCCGCAAGCACCAGCTCTCTCGAAGGACCAGTAGAGACAACCTCCTGCACAGCACTACAGAAGCAAACAAAAGGTGAAGAAGAAAGACGCGGTGGAAGGACTTCAAAGTCTTCCTCAAAAGACGGAAAACGCACATTGGATTGCGTGGGCTGGCCATCATGCATCGGAGATACTAGCACAATGTCTCAATTCTACTAATGGGGATCTACCATTACCAGCAATCCCAGAGCTGAAATTTAGGATTAGCAAGGTCTGCTACGGCCGTGTAAAAGGGTTGCCTTTTCTACAATCTAATTTTTTTTGGTGAAATTTGGCACCTAAAGCCGTGGAAAAAAAGGGGTAATGTTATTCTCTAATTTTTTTTTATAATGTAAAGTTGCAATTCTACAAATGAATGGGCAGTGCACTGAGGGCTATTTTTTTATATTTTATAGTTGTTGGAATTGCTAAGTCACGGAGAAAATGGTGAGATATTGGCAAACTTTTTCCTTGCTTTTTTTTGGATTGGCTATTTATGCATTGCTAGTGTTCATTTCTAATTCTTTCCAATTCAATGTTATTTGATTTGTTTCAATCCAATTCTTTTCTTATTTGAGTTATGTCATTGTTAAGGGAGTTGAATCCTTCCTGCCATATGGCAAGACTGCCCAAATGCAGTAACAATGTTCTGCACACAAACAAACAAGCCACATTAGTATTAGGAATTAGTACCAAAAAAGTCACTTGGGCACGCCACAATTACAGTAGACTGTTGCTCCATCTCCTAAAACCACAGCATTGTTCATTTCTCTTGTGCATCCACCTCCACTTCTATTGCAACATGAACAATTTTGATCACTGTTAATCACCTCCGTTGTTTGATCACTGTTCACCACCTCCTTTGCAGCAGAACTTGCTCCTATTGCAGTAAAACTTTGTCAAGGAAACATGAGCGGTTTTGTTGGCAAAACCTCATGAAAACTAAGGAAATTAACTGGCAAAGACACTAAAAAAAGGATACCACTTTATTGATCCCCTTGCCTGCCAACCTTCACAACCCTTTTCCACGAACTAATAGCTTCCTTGTAAGGAAAGTTTTGAAGGGAAAAATATTGTTGGCCAAATATGCGCACCACAAGGGGCAAGTGCTTTCCCAATCTATTTCTATGTGTGAATTTCAAGAACTTCAAAGCAGAAAAACAATACTCATCCTCAACAAATCCCAGTACCATACAACACCCAATCTCAGCAAGCTTGAAATATTCAAAAATCAGCTTACTCAAGTGGCGGGACTGAGACAATTTCCGCCACAACTTGATGACCAAATTGACGTCCAAGGGCTTGCTACATGCTGTGTCACAATTTCCCTTCATTGTGACCTTGAATAGACCTTGTTGTAGGTCCAAGTTGGAAGTGCTCAACATCTCAGGGGCAGTATGAGGGTTGCCGCCTTCATACAAAGGCTATCCCAAATTCACAGCTCGTGCATGACAATAGAAGTTCTTCAAAACTGTCAAGTGGTGGGCAAAGCTCGCATCGGCGCCCTCTTGCCTCCAGTACTGCGGGTAGATTATGCCAAAGGCATCAAGCAGTTCCTGTTGCGGAAACCTACAATCCAATTCATCGCTAAGGGATTGTGTGATATTTGCCAAAGCAGCAGAGAAATTCACAAATGAGTGATATATTGTGTAGAAGAAGATCAGTGCCCTGAGGTCCTGCACGTTAAGAAGAAACCACCGCATGAATGAAAAGCACAGGACATCGCATTGCAGGACAGGAACTAGCAAAACGCCAAGAAACCAAGTTGTCCAAAACTGCAGATCATGCAAAGCCAAAAATGCAAAGTCAGAAACGCCGCAATACAGGTACGTCCACAACTGATCCTGCAAAACAATCGCCATATAACTATGTACAAAGGCACTACTTCATACATCTATAACACTAAGCAATGTTCACCAAACATAAGAGAACCAAAACAAACCATAAGGCCAAGTTCCACCCTAACTCCTAAGCGAAGCTCCTGAATTGAACAATGAACTATGAACACATTAAAACCCAAAAAAGTTTCAAACATTAAAATCATAAGTGACCAAGTGATCATGAATGAAACAGTAAAGGCAAACACAATTAGAAACAGCATGTATACATACATGCAAGGCCAAAAAAAAAATTGGAAAACAAAAAAGAAACCACCTTTCAAAGCCAAAAAAAGATTGGATGCCAACAAAAAAGGAATACCTGAAAATTGCCGCTCCATCGAGTTCTGCACACGAAGGAAATCCTATTGCATGACAAATATGTGCTCTCTAGTTTCTGTCATGGCACCTCGCATAGACCTGATTCACAATCAGATCAAAAAACAGATGGCGTATACCCGAGCCGCCTGGCAAGTCTCTCCACTGCATTCGAATGTCATTGCTCCAAAAATTGACAAGGTCGTTGTACTTCGGAAGTCCTCCTGACCGTAAGCCGTGGTCAAATCCAAAAACAATTGGGCTAACTCATGCTAACAAACTTTCACAGCTTGCATGAAATTACATACAAAAATATCACGGCTTTGAGAAAGCTTCATGAGACTGTACACTGCATTCACTAATGGGATGAAGCAAGCCAATGACAGCAGCATTTTAACATCAAAAAGCATATCAAAGTTATCGCCAGCACCCGCATTACCTTTTTGACCAGGACCCCCGGTCATGTCTAAGCCTATTTTTACAGGAAGTGTGCCGTATTCCCCCATGATCCGCTGCGCAGGGCTCCTCATAGAGATCCACTGCGTCTCTACGTTGCGAAGCATTTTGTTCCCCTTAGTTTCCATGAGACTTGCCAGCCTAGCCAGCTCAGCGTGCCGCTTGTTACTACGACAAAAATACAAATAAACGGATTGGAACAGTGACTCCAGACGAGAGACCATTGGGTACTTCAAGAGAGTCTCTACAACAAGATTGAGCCTGTGGCTCACACAACTGGCCCCCAACAAAAAGGAAGTCCATTCTTTCAAAAAGGAAGTCCATTTCTCAACGAAAAGGAAGTCAATTTGCATTGTCACACCCAATTTAGGCCCCTGAAAAGTACTTACACCATCAGCCCCAAAGCAAACTAGTTTAGATGCGATCTGTTCATGAGAAAGGCCTCCTTTGTTAAGCAAAGCTTGCATTATCATAGTGGTTAGATTATCTGCCATGCCACCATCGCTGAGATAGGACAAGTGAAGCAAGTGGGGCATTCTTTCCCAACTCTACATAAACATGGACACCGATCCATGAAGTAGTATCCATTGCAGCACCTCATCGGCACAAATTGAAATTACCTTTGCAAATTGCACAATTCGCTTCAAGGTTGTTAGAACAAAAGCATGCAAATGCTCCGACATCTTCCAACCGGTACTCTCAGACCAATGCTTAGTTGGCAAATTCTTTACCTTCAAGTGTTTTAGCAAAAACTATGACTTCTCATAATCACATATGGGACGACCATAACTAAGGATCTGAAAGAGAGTCAAGAACTATACTCCCTTCCGTTTGAATTTGCTCTCCAAGCCCACTGTGAGTTGTTCCGCCATGGTGCCGCAATGCTTTCTACCTACCCAGACTTTGCAAAGTTTCAGATGCTTGCAGTCCGCCTTCATGAAAGTGTCGCCCTTGCTCAAGTGTTGAAGTGGCACACCGTCTTCTCTACAAGTCCGCATGCCTTTGTGCTTTTCAAGATTGTCTCATTTCGGGACCATGACTTTCCTCCTCCCTGTCATCGCGGTATAGCTTGCGCAAACGACACCAGTGAGATTGCCATTTGAATCAAAGTCTCCCTCCGCCTAAAGAAACCTGCAGGCCCACGCTTCCTGCCAACGCTGCGTGATGGTCCCACAGCAGTCTTCTTTCTCTTACAAGATTTGTCTGCGGACAGACGTTTCTTCTTCTTCCCCCCCGTAACACAAAGTTCATCATTCGTGGCCGTGGGTGACTCATGCACGGGATCAAGAAGCTCGGGGGACAGAATCGTCGCTTTCGAAGGCGGATCGCAAGGGTTTGCTTGGGAGATCAAATGCAAGAGGCGCGTCTCCAAAATGTGTGTGACCTCACACCCAACCATGTCCATTGCCAACGGAACGTAAACAACGCTGGGGTTTGGGAGCAAGTACTTACCTATCCCATTAGTATTGCGACTGGAGCCAAAACATTGGACCCTAAAGTTCTCAGGAAGCTTTAGGCGCGGAGGCATTTTGACCTTGAAGAACAACGCAAACAACTGGGAAGACCATGAAGGAGGTGACCCTAAACCACAACAGCAAACAAGTGCACCACCATCGAACCACAACAGCAAACAACTTGAGCACTATCGAACCACAGTTCCAATGCAATTGCTCCAAAACAGAAGCACTCAGAATAGGTAATTAGCAGGAGACTGTATAAAGACAAATCATTCACAGAAAACAAGCAAAAAGCACAGACCACGGCGCAATAGAAGTTGAACTAGACATGGAGCGCTTAAGTTCACCACAAACCTGAAGAAAAAAATCCCTCCTGAGCCGCCGTTGGCAATCGACAATTCCGCAGCCACAAATCCAATTCACCAACAACTCCCTGCAACTCTAAGCGCCATTCAATCACAACCACCATTTCCTAAATGCAGTGATTGCAAGAAACAACTCGCGCCTCCAAAATTCACAGCAGCTGGAAGTGGCGCCTTTCCAATTTGAAAATCAAAGCGCAGAAGATACCATTTTTGAAAAAGAATCAATTGCAAAACCATTAAGGCACAAATCTCCAAAACTTGAGAGCAATGGAAGGTGCAGATGTCACCACGACACTGACGACAATGAACGGCATTGAAGATGGAGAGTAAAAACAAGATTAATGCGACTAATTTTGCAAGTTTGGAGGACGCAGGTGCTAATGGAGTGCAAGAGGAGAAGACACACCCCCCCCCCCCCCCCCCCCCTAAACCCTCCTTGCAACACGGACGCTCCAGATGGCGCCGCTTTGCAACCTATAGACGACTGAAGTCGCACCCCAGCGACCAGCGAATCAGGAGCTTGCACATCCTTGTGATCGTCGAGGAGGATGAATGCAAGCTTCTGCTGACGGACAAAAATTTTGCCGTTGATTTTGGCTCCAATCTCTGTTTTTCCAAGAAATTCTACTATGTATATTTTACGCAAGATTATTTTTGGTAGAACTACAGCGCAATTTTGCCAATTTTACAATTGCTAACCATTACCTTTGTATGCTAAAAATGACACAAGGAAAGCAACGGGACCAACCTACTATAGTGGGGCCAGATCCAACTTGTAGCCAATCGGAGTGAGCCGACTTCCTCGCTCGGCCCTGAGGAAAACCCTGAATTTTTTTATTTTTTTTTCACACATATTAAAATTGGCAAATTTTGAACTCATATTTGCAATCAAAGGCCCCAAATTTGTTTGGGGAGGTAAAGAACATAGAATGCCCCTCCAAGTCATTCCAGGGGTGCATGTAAAAAAAGCCCCATATTTTGTGCGTGATTAATTGACCTTGTACACACCTCCTTGCAACTAATTTGAGGCCTCCGGGCGATTGCAAATATGAACTCAAAATTGGCAAACTCTATTATAACATTGTTAACCGAGTGCTCTTCTTCCCTCTGACATGAGGGATGATCCCTCCCTGGATGCCTAGGGGGGGATTTTAGTTATAATTGAGGAGATTTCATTGGTCACAATATTAACATAATCTAACAGGACAAAGCTCAGTGGCTGGGAGGGTCCTAAAACTGGGGGAGCAAAAGGGGCCCCCTACTAAACGTTAATAATGTTATGATTATGCGTGGAAAATAAAAAGAAAATCAGCGTTTTTCTGAGAAGCCAAGTGAGGGGCCAGTTCACCTGACCCAACTTTGGGGGGCCCCATAGGATAACTTGGAAAGTTTGAGTTCCACAAGATGTTATATAACATTGCTAATCACTGGATTCCTCTCTCCCCCACTTGGAGGTATCATTCCCTCCTATATACCAAGGGGAGAGGTTTAGTAAATCACGAGAGATCTCATTGGCAACTTTAACAGTGATTTTACTATTGAATGTGAGCCTTGGCCCATCCCAAGCGCCCATGTGGATCTCAGGCCTCATTTTCTCAATTTCAAAAAGTTTCCGAGCTCTACGGGCTCCTCTTTCTCTAAAAACAAAAGGGCCCCCTCAGGCTTGGTTAACAATATTATGCTATGTAACTTCCCCCCTCGGCCTCGAACAATTCATGTGACCTGGGCCCCGCTTCATCTTGGCTGACATCGTCGTTGCCCGGTCAGAGGCTTGCTAAGGTGTGCAACTTCACGGCGCTCCGCTCATACCCGAGTGTGAGCCCCAAGGTTGTCACCTGGAACTCAGAGTCTAAAATTTTTTGTTTTTTACTCATTTTAATGAGTAAATTGTTATCAAATTGACTAGTTATACTACTTTGTGAATAATTGAGATAGAATGATCCTTGTTGAGATGAAAATCCAAAAAGCATCAAAACCATTCGAGTATGTGCTCTTTCTTAAGTTCTAGCAATAGAAATGGGTAAATGAGAGCCCAAATAGGAATTGGGAGAGTTCTAATTCCAACCTACACCCAAATATTAGAATACTGATAGAATTTACAAAGAGTTTTTACCACAAAGATGCATACAAATAGTGAATTGGCTAAAAATAGTAAATGTAGGTCATTATAGTTTACCAATAACTTAGAAAGCCCACGAGAGGAGTTTGGGTGAAAACCGAGCTTGAAAGAAAATATTGGTAAATAATTGCCTCGCAGAACTTTTTAAGCCAAAATTTATAGAAAATCACGAGGAGGCAACCGCAATATGGAGAGAGGTGTTTTTGACTTAGAAACATGCCAGGAGCGTAATGGCGAAGACGGATTGCCAAGATTCCCTCATACGAGGAAGATTCCTTTGTAAAGGAATTGAAATCAGGAGATAGGAATCTATTTCTCCTTGAATAAGTACCAGTTTGGGTTGGAATTTTGCAAAAAGGGTTTGAAAACTTCCTAGAAGCTACCCAAATTATTTCGTAATTTTCCAAATTGCAGAAGATGACTCCCTGGGAAGTCAATCAAAATTACCATGGATTAAGAAATTCATAGAAATTAATTTGGTACTGGTAAAACCCCACTAAAAATTAGGATAGTGTATTTTAGTTTGAATAAGAGCCTAATCAAGTTTCACGACATTCCGACATCAGTAACTACCCAAACCGGCGGCGCTAACGGAATTTAACGGAATTCTAAAACATTCTACGGATGGACCGGCGAATCACGAGCTAACAAAGTCCGAATTAAGTCAACAGCAACTCTTTTTTGACATTCTTGGACCTTCCGGACAACCTTGGCTAGTTTAAAATCAGCAAAAGTTATAAACTCCAAGAGTTGGATTTTCCACCTTTTTCACTAGGTTGGAAAACACTATCTTTTATGAAGAAAATCGACTTAGGAGTAGGGGGTTAAGGGGTTCCTAGACTAAAAAGGGTCTTCTGAAGCCAACGCCGTAGACCATTTTCCATTTGGAGCTTTTCTCCAAAAGATATAGCCCATTCAGCTGTAGGGTAGAATTAGGCGTAGTAGTTAGTCATTTTAATTTACTTAGATATTATTTTAGTTTACGTAGATATTATTTAGAGTAAAAGGAGGTTAATGGGAGCCCCAAAAAAGTATAAAAGGGCTCCCACCGACTCCCTTTGCACCCTTTTCTTTATTTTGATTGAAGAGCCGCTACGAGGCTCTAGTGTTATCGCTTTGTATTTTTGCCAAAATCGTTGGCAATTGTTGAGTTTTTGGTCTAGAACCAAAAACCTTGCTTTTTATACATTTGGAGTCCTGAACTCCCTCTTTGTTGATTTTGGTGCCATTCAAAGGACGTTGGGTCCCTTTGAACCACTGCTAACACGTGTTTTGTGTTTTCTCTCTTCATCTTGAATTTTAATACTAACACCAGGGATATTCCAACCAGATCTCGGCGCAGCCGGTAGTTGGAACCCTTGGATTTGTGTTTTGGATCTTGTTGCCTACTAACCCTTTCCACTGAGCTTTTTTTGGAGTGAGATTTCACACCTTTGGATTGTAGAAAATCTCCCCTGAAGCTTAGACATGCGAAGACATGGTCCAGAGTTGTTATTTGTTGTTTGGAGTGAGTTGGGTGAGCACCAACCCTCACAATACTAACTTTTAAGTGGACCTTTGTCCAAAGTTTGGGGCCAAACTCCCCAATACGGCAAAGCTTTGCTCTTAAATACAATTTTTTCCTACTAATATTTTCTAATTTGAAGTTGTTTTTGTTAGATTTTGGGGGAATCACTTCCCAAGACGGCAAAGCTTCGCCCTTAAGTAGAGTTATTTTAGAAAAAACATAAAAAAGAGAATGTGTTACTTTCTTAAACCCTTTTTAATTTTGAGTTAAGGGGTCCCCCAAGGAGACCCGAACCCAGTGGCCACCATTGCCAGGGTTCAATTTTCAATTACCATCAACAGCCTGGAGGGTTAAGATTTAGAAGCAGCCGAACCAAAAGGGGGTCCGATACCAGAGGGAATCTACCAAACTTCAGCCAGTTCATCGGCTTGCTGACCGGGCCTTTTGACCAGCCTTATTGACCGGCTCCAGACTGGCTCACTCCAACCGGCTTCTAGGTACCACATTGATCCAGCAACTCCAACTAGGTTGATGCCTCCGGGCCCCAAAACTTTCTTTTAAAATTTAGCTTTGGTTTCCACTAAGCGTCATTAAGACAAAGAAGATAGGAAGGACTGTAATTAGTAAGGGCGATTTTTGAGGAGCGTACTAATTATTATCTGAACTTACAACTTCGATTTCTTTTCACTAAAATCCCCCCATCTAAAAGCTAATAGTTTTGGTCATGGTGCCAATTTTGGATGGTCAGCATGCCATGTAAGTAGCCAGATTTGCCCAGAGAGAGAAAAGTCTAAAATTATCAAGAGCTAAGTGTCCAGATTTGCCCAGAGAGAGAAAAGTCTGAAATTATCAAGAGCTAAGTGTCCAGATTTGCCCAGAGAGAGAAAAGTTTGAAATTATCAAGAGCTAAGTGTCCAGATTTGCCAGTGAGAAAAAAGTCTGAAATTATCAAGAGATCGATCAAGGCCAGGGAGTTGACTCCCATTAGGAATTTGATTTTGAGTTTTGAAGGAAGGCTTGAAGAAGGCAGAATCACAACCAGTTCTCATCAGTAATTGTGACAGGTCACAGAGATTGAGCAACCAGTCATCTCACGTAGCAACCTTGGCCTCCAGAACAAGATTGTAATAGAACTTTGCCTGTATCTAAGTTCTGAACTCAGATTGAGAAACATAGCCATTCCAACTCCTCATAAGGCAAGCATCAACTCAAAATTGAAGAAAGTGGAAGTTCCTATAGTAGTGAAGAGGAAGGTAGTTGACGTTAGAATATAAAAGTCTACAAGAAATCAAGAGATTGACTTTTTTGCTATAATTTAGAATAGAATTCAAAGTCAATATATAAAAAACAAAATAAAGAATCAATTGACTTGGAAGAGTTCTAGAATTAGCTAAATTTAAGTAAGGTTAGAAAGCTTTGTTGGTCATACTTTGACTTCCAATTAGGATTAGATTTTCAAAGATTGCCTTTGAAAAATAAGGCTTAAAGGAAAAGAAAAGAAGACAATAGAAAACAAAGGGAAAAATAGCATAAAATGGGACAAGAAAATTAGGAAATTAGCATAAAAGTTTAGAACTACTTGGAGCAAAGCAGAAAGTGGGGAAAATACCACATTGTATTAATTTCCAAATATAAAAAAATCGAACATATATGAATAACGGAAGGAGCGCATCAGCAAGGAATGGACTTTGCAAACCAAATGGAGCATGAGACCATCAATGATTTCAAGGTATGTGTTTAATCCTCACTCTTTAATTGTGATTTGATTTTTAATTAAGTTGTTTTGTTTTGAAAACTTAGAGCCGAAATTAGGACTTAGAATCAGACCTTAAAAGAAATTAATTAATGAAATTAGAGTTCAAAGCTAAGTCGAAAATTCTCTTAGCTTTCCAAAAAGATATTAAACGCAAAATTTTGATAAAAATTGAGAAAGTAGTGAGAGAATGAAGTTGATGTAAGGAATGAATGAAAATTAGAAAATCATCGAAAAGAATATCCTAAAGGAATTTTAGGATCTAAATTAGAGTAGGAAATTGAGAAGGAAATTTACAACCTTAGAGATTTAAAGTAGAACCCCACAAAGAATTAACCTCCAGTTAAGTTTTTTTCTTCCAAAGTAAATAAGAATTAGGTGAAATCTACTTTCACCTAAACAACCTTTACTTTGGATTTAAAAAGTTAACCTTGGTTTTAATTTCCACAATAAAAGAAATTCACCACCCCGTCATTTTAATTAACCAACCCAATAGAAGTCAAAAAAAGGAGTTAACTATCAGAATTTTACCACAACTTGTCGTAAAATTGATCAGTTATTTACCTTAGAAATTAACGAGAAGAATTAGTAGGAAGAAAGTCAAAAGTAATTAGGAATTTACATTTATCTCAAAAAAGGGTAAAACCTAGAGTAATTTTGATGAACTACTGAATCGGTCAAAATTTGCTAAAATTTTTAACTTTAAATAATTTAACTTTTACTGAGGGTAGAAATTTAGAAGAAGCGTTAAAATAATTTACCAAGAGGAATAAAAAACTCAATGTAAATTTTGATGAACCGTTAATCGATCAAAATTTACCAACAAACTTTTAATTTTAGATAAAGTAAAAGAAATTTTAGCAAAAAATAAAAAGTTAGAATAATTTAACAAGATTAAGTAAAAGCTAGAGTTAAATTTGAAGAATCGTCAATTGGTCAAAATTTACTAAAACTTTTTAATTATTGAGTAATTGAATTTTTAACGCAGGTAGAAAATTTTAGAAGAAGAGATAAAATAATTTACCAAAAGGAGTAAAATTTAAGGTAAATTTTGATGAACCCCTAAATCGGTCAAAATTTACCAAAGATTTTACAAATTTGAATTAATCCTTAGTTCTTTAACCAAAATAGAAGACTAAAAGTGGAAATTAGATAGAGGTTGAATAACAAAAAGAGAATAGAATAAAAACTTGAATTTGATAGGAAAAGTAAGACTACAACTACAACAAAACGTACTTTAGATTAGAATTCACATAGAGTTAACTTAATTAAACAACAATTGACTACTTAGGATAATATAAGACTTCAAGATAGGAAAAAACCTAGAATTAAATTAATCATCTCCTAACTTCTACTTAGTTACTCACGTTTTGTGGTAAAAAAGCTCCATTGCTTGGAAGGCAGCTTGTTTACTACAACCAATCACCCATAGACTTAGATTTACTCATAGAACCTGGTTGTGTATGTTAGAATCTAGGGTGGGATTCAAAACACTCACACTGGGGCTTGCGGAACTTCTGAAGAGAGCTTCTTGTTTGGGGGATGAGCCTCCTTGAACTTCTGAAGTGAGCTCTTCAATCAAGATTGTGAGGGTGATCTCAATGCGAACCATGAGACTAAGTGTCGAAAGAAAAAACCCTGTGCGGAGGAATGAATTCGTTATGTATTAGATAACCGACAAGCCGCGGTAGCGGCGAGTAGGTTATCGGACATAACCGGTTGTTCACTTTTCAATCACAACCTTTGATCTCCGTGATCCAAGGGTGGAGGAAGCAAGTTGAGAGGAGAGAAGGTTATGAGTTGCAACTTGTAATGGCAATGGTGATGGGTTGCCAATGGGACGGTGCCACGTGAGTGTTGAAAACTCAACAACTGGTTATGAGTTCAAAATGAGCTCCTCAGTCTTGGTGAATGGCTGATTGCCATCCCTGCTTTGAGATCTTTGAGAGACTATATTAGTATCATGGAGATTAAGTAGGTGCAGGAAACAAATCAAAGGAAGACATTTATTTACTGAAAGGTGAAGGGTGCCTGGTGTCCAAATATGAAGAGGAAGCCTGAGTCTTGGCTATAAACTGCTTCAAGGTCTGGAAGAAGATAGGCCTATGTGAAATTGAAAAATTTGAAGCATCTTCAATCTTCTTAGTGAGTACTTATTGAAAGAAACTGATGGATGTGTTTTGAACTGATGGCTTTGCATCTCCAGGTAAAGCATGGTACATTTATTGCTACCATTAATAAGAAACAATTATGCAATTTTTTAGACAGGGAGTTTTTGTTGGCATTCATTGCTATCACTTTTTGGCACCTATGCATAGCTGAACAATGAGCAACTTGTAGTGTCTAAAACCCCATCTGTTGTTTGGGTGAACACTTCATAATCCCAGGTGCTAATTTGTCACAATGACTCTCGTGTTTCCAATTACAGTTCAAAAGCTCGTTTAGAGTTGCAAAATTGAGATATAATCACAGGTGCTGAATTGGCATACTCACTCTCCTCTTTCCAACTGATATTCATATTGCTTGTTTTAGAGGGTCGGAAATTGTGAGGTATAAATGCCCAGAGCTCTTAAAACTTTGACAGATATAGATCTGCGGCTTCAATCAAGCGGCTGCGACTGCATTAATTTGACTATGTACATTGAGCCATTTTTACACATATGAGGATTTTTGGATAATGGACTCAAAATCTTAAATGCCATAGCCTACATCTGGATACTTCATCTTCACCTCTACTCACAAAATCTAGTGAATGTCTGTTTTCCAGCATCCGAGTCAGAGATAACCTTCTGTCAGCATATACTTGCTTCAAAGTGATTTATCATTAATTTGAGTAGAAAAATTATGGTTCGGAGTTGATATCTCAAGTAAATACAGGTAGACCTTATAGTATGGATTTGGTTTGCAGTCCTTGAAAAATGCAACGGTTCACTGCAAGTATGTGATCAAAAGGTTGCATGATTGTGCAACATCTGCAACCGTTCTAGATTGGTTTTTGAAATTCCTTGACTTATTGAGGGTGGACACATATTGTGTCAGCTTCACATTACTGGAGATAACGTCGATGGTTAGATCTTGTTTGATTGTATTCAATGAAGAGATCTAAACGCAAGTCACCGTAACTCTAAGAGCATACAAGATTATCAGATATAATTCTACTTTTCAAAGTTAAGCCAACTCATGTACCAAACACCCGGTGTCAAGGTAGGGAAATTTCTGAAAAAGTCCCTGGAGTGGCAGAAGGACCCCCCTGTGACTAGAAAACCAAGTGCGGAAGTGAGAAGTTGACCAATTCCGCAGTGCCTAAGGTATCAAGCTTTGAGTGCCTTGAGAAACCCCAAAAATACAAAGAAATAAAATGCTTCACCAAATTTTAAGTGATTGCCATCCTGTAGAAAATTGTAGAAAACTGTAGAAAATTCTAATTTTTTTTCTTAAAACTTTTTTTTCTCAAAGATCATGTTTTTGTCTACGTTTGAAGCTTTGATTCACTCTATTTGAATTCATAATGAGAAAGTTATAGACAATCTTGTTTTTCAGGCAGTCTAGCATCTTAAAAAAAAAAAAACACTTGTGAAATTCATTTTTTATTGCAATTTCAAAAATTTTCAAACTTTTTTTTGGAAAAGTTTAAGTTTGTTTGCAAGACCAATCCCACCGTTGGAATTATGGGTGTTTTATTTCCACCTAAGTGCTATTAACAATTTAGTCTTTCAATCAATTTTGGACCTACTTCTACTTAATAATTTTATTATATGTGAAAATCAAATTTTGATATTTAAAATTTTTTTTTCCCAACTCTCAACTCAAATGTTCAGAATAAAAAAAAATAACCCAAAGGTGTGTAGTGCAAAAAAAATCTACAAATGTCTACAAAATCTACAAAAAACTACAAAAATCTATAAAATCTACAAATTCATCTGAAATTGTAGGCCACCATTCAATTTTTTTTTTTTTTCCAACTTCAAATGCTAATATCTTCCAATCTGTACGGTCAAACTTCATGAAACTCTTACCACATATTCTAAAACAAGTGAAGTATAAGATCCTACAATTAGATTCTAAAAAAAGTTCTTCTGGGTATCTTGAGTGATTGCAACAAAGAAATGGTGAAGGGCCAGCAAGAAGGACGCGGTTTAGGGACGCGGCAAGAAGGATGCGGTTTACCACAGGGTTTGGAGTATAATAATGCGGGGATTCACCATTTCTTTAATGCTAGAAACTGACGCAATGAAAGGCCAGCTCTAACTCCACACCCACCCACCCACATGGGAAAACTCAGAAAATTTAAGTTCCTATTTGGAATCAGGGACTGATGTTTAGGGCCACTTCACACTATGGCCGTCCAAGTTGAGAGGCCGTGGGATTGAGAGTCCAAACTTTTGGTGAGAGTCCAAAGAAATGAGCAATAAATGATAGGTTTTGGAGCCTTTGGCCGGCCATAGTGTGAAGCCTCCAAAGGCCAAGCCCAAAGTCCAAACCTATACCATTTGGGCAACTTCTATCCTTCTCTCTCCGCATTCATCCAATTTCTGAAATTTCCTATGAAGCCTCATTCATGTGGCAATTTTTTCAAGCAAAAGTGAAAAAAACATGAGAAAGGGGTCATAAACGGTCTTCGAAAAAAAATCACAGCACATGCTCTCATCATCAAACAAGGAATAAGAAAAGGATAAAACCCATAAGAATTGTATGAATGGGATAAGAAGGGTATAAATGGATAAGAAGGTAGAGACTAGAGGGACCTCGTTTGGAGGCATTAAACATTAAACATTAAACATTAAACATTAAACATTAAACATTAAACATTAAACATTAAACATTAAACATTAGGAGGGACAGCCCAACAAATAACAAAAATAGAAATTTCAAAAATAGCCCTCCTAAGTGCCGATTTCATCTTAGCCGTGAGATCTTGTCAGTTTTTGGAACAAATTCCGATGGACTCTCGAGGAGAGTTTGGGTCTTGCAAAATGCAGGACCCAAACTCTCCTCGAGAGTCTGTCAAGTTTTGGTGCCATGTAAGCAGTTTTCTGCCATGTAGGCAGTTTTGAGAGTGACGGACTCTCGATAGTGTGAAGGCTCGGGAGGCCAAACTTTGGGGTTTCTGCAATCTGATTGGTGGAAACCGACGGACTCTCGACCCACGGCCGTAGTGTGAAGTGGCCCTTAGCTGCATTGTGATGCAGCTCAAAACCCAAAAGGGACCACTCAAAAATAAGGGCTGAATTTTACTTTCATCATGTCGGCAGCCCTGAGCATCTTGAAATTTGAAATTAGGCAATTGGGCTGAAAGCATAACATTCAGTAGCTCTACAGTGATGGTGTGGTATATTCCACACCCCAACAGTGTTTCATTAGTAACTACTGATGAATTACACAGGGGAGGATGTAGAGGCACACCATCACTGTAGAACCAAGGCAACATCAACACATGTTACTTAATGCTATGAGGTAGGAGATCCATAAGGTGACCATTTACTTAGCAACTCATTAGTAATTTTGGTAGTTTGACTTCTTTATAACATTCCTCAATAGATTTTCCTTGAAAGATAAATGGAATTGGCATATAATCCATGTTGTTTCATAGTTTTTGGATCTTTGTACAATGAGGTATGAATTTTGAAGTTGCAAATCAAACTAGACTTGAAAACCGTTCACTCTATAATATGGTCATTCATGGTAAATTGATGAAAGAAATATGTATAGGTTGGTTGAAGATTTAGGCAAGGTTGATAATGGATGCTCCTATCTTGAAAAGGAGAGATACATGTGCTATTCAAAGGGATATATGACAACACTTTGTGTCAAAATCTCAAATAAGCATGTGTAATTTGGGCATATGAAGTAGAAAAGTTGGTCTAGAATTTATTAGATAAGGAGTTCTTGATGTTTGGATTATTTGTCTATTTTTTAATGTTGGAAAATTGTTGTGTAAGTCATGCAGTAGGAGGAATTTCTAGTTTCGAGATGTAGATACTAAGCAAATGAATTGGGTCTTTATATGGTAATTTCATTTCACACATAATTCTCACTTTCATATTGAAGTACTTTCAACCCAAGCTACAAACACAAGTTATCTCCACATTTACATTTATATACTTGAGTGGATGGGGTTAAATACAAAGAGTAGTTTAAAGTGGAACATATTCATATCACAAGTTCAAATACTCTATGAGGTGTTATGGTACACAAACTTTCTTGTCATGATGTACCAGTATGCACCCAAATTCTAAACTTTGAAAGTCACCTTGGTTTGTGAATATTGACCTTCGATCTATTTTCAAAGTTTTTGATACTCCAATGCATATTGGAGCATCATAAGCAAAAAGTTTGTGTCCCATAGCTTACAAACACTTTGTGACAAATAAACTAAATTATTACAAATTCAAAACTAAGGTTCGTCTCCAATTCAAAAATTTCAACAAAATTCATCATATTGTAGAAAGAAAATATAGTTTTACGAATTAGCTTTAGAAAGGTCATAACCTAAATTCAAACCTTAAATTATGAGGTCTAAAGAATACCAATAAACATTATGGACAAGGACTACTCTACTTTATCATATGCATGACATTCAAATTTGACATAACACTAGTACAACATTAGTCCTAAAACACGAGAGCAGTTGGTGCCAGAGGTTTGTATAAGCACCAAGCACTAGTGCTCAATGACCAACTTTCTACTTGTGTAAATTCAATTGTCTTTGTTAAAGAGAGAAACAAAAAGTATTACATTTCATCTTTGTGATCGATTTATGGTGACAAAAACTTCTAAAATTATGAAATGGGAATGCATTTTACACCCCTCACATAAGGTGTTGATCTGCATTGGAATGGAAAAATTGAACAAAAAGACCAACTGATGAGAGTATTTAGATCAATCAAAGGTCCACCAATTCACATGCACTATATATTTATATCCTCTATTTGTCTTGTTGCACAAATGTCATGTAAATTTTGGACTCCCACTTCTATTGCATCAATTGCACTCACGTTGACACCTCTTCTAGCCTATCATTTATATAAACTCCAATCCAATACTGTACAAAATGAACCTCCATAAGATCAAAATCTGGGAATTCTAACCTTGCCAATGCACCATGTATTACCATAGCTAATAAATCCCCATGTTTTAATTTATAATCAGCCTTTTCTCTTTCACATATATACATAAATTTAAGCGTGAACTAGAATTAGCATGTACTAAAACCCTTTGAACTTAAAGTAGGAGATTACTTTCTTGAGGTACTCATCAACTCTTCATTTGAAGACTGATTGTGTGGGATGGACTAAATTGGATGCATAATTGGATGCAATTAAACACGTTCCCACATTGTTGGTGTTGCAAAACGCACGTATGCAAAACAGACCTCTTCACAGCACACATGCCTTGTTTCCAAATAGCTTGCCAAAGGATCGGTTAGCCAAGCACAAAATAATTTGGATGATGCACAAAACACTTGTAATATTTTCTGTCATACATTGTGTGTTGACTATTTTTTTGGCCATAAATTTTACTTTTGACTTCAAATGACTCGGAAGTCATAAGCAAGGTTCCTAGACCATTATACACCTTGTCTAGTTTTTTGGAATTTTCAAAAAATGTTTTACTATTTAATAATTGCCCCCAATTTTATGTCACATTTGCCAATTTGGGGGTTCTTGGAATGAAGTAGTACTTTCAAAAATGAATTTGGAGCTGAAATTTAGAGCAGATGATCTTGTGTTATACTTTTAGCTACAACCCAGAAGATTTCTAAAAATAATAAATTCAATGTTGTGTAGATGTGTACAAAGTAAGCCTCTTTTTACTTGCATTTTAAAACATGTAAAAATTATTTACTAAATATTGCTTTCCTAATCTAAAACTACTCCAAAATAAATCATGAGTACTGTTGTGAAATGCAACAAATATTGATAGGTGTTTTGTGCAATCACCCATTTTACAAAAAATTCAGCTCAAATTTTAGCTCAATGTCATCAAACAAGCAAACTTACACTACAAGAAAACGGGTATTTTATGACTGCAAAAATATGACTGAAGATGACTGGCAACTACTTGCAATCATATTCTTGGAGGCCAATACCTTGGTGAAAAATATAGCTGCAAAATATGACTGCCATTCATTTTTTGCCCTTGTACCTCATGGGCGTATACTATATGCTTGTTGGGAATGCCAAAATACTTTGTAGGAAACGACAGGAAACATATTTGGGATTGTCAAGTCATATTGCAAGTTTTATTTTTGCTGGAGTCATATTTTGCAGTCATATCTCCATAGTCGTAAGACATTTTTTTCTTTTGGGGCAGCCCAGGGGAAACATGGGCGGACAGTCGAATTTTTGCGTTAGTTATATTTTGTAGTCATTTTTCTATGGTAGTGACATTTTTTATTTCCTTTTGGGACAGCCAAGGAAATCTGGGTGTGTAGTCATATTTTTGCCTTAGTCATTTTTACAGTCATATCTTTTTAACAATCATATTTTGTAGTTATATTTTGTTGTTAGTAAACTTTATTTCTTTGGAGGCATACTAAGGAAATGGTGTGCAATCTAAGATAGCCCTCTTGTATTCCTTTGGGTATAAGTGTGACTTGATTTCATGATTGCCTATTAAGAAAATAAAATAAAATTTTGTATATTGTGTCCATTACAAGAATTGGCAACCAATAATTTGGGATGGCACATGTTTATATTTTAACTAATTTGTTTTAAATTTTTGTAATTTAATTGAGTTGTGGTATTTCAATAACTAATTGAATAATTATCCAGCGAATTGACTGGACTGAACAAATTGAAGTGTCAGAATTTGGTATGAACCAGGGAGTGGTTATACAGCAACCATGTGTGTTGCAAATTGTTGATGTTGATATGTGTGTGATCAGAGTATGGTCTGTAAGTTGTGAGCGAAAGAAGTGTTAAGCAAATTGTCTGTGTATGTGTCAAGAGAGAAGATGAAGAGTCAGATAGTCATCTGATAAATTGTAATTTGAAATTGTTGAATTAAGACTATTAGTCATTGTGAAATGGATTTGTATGCTTATGTGAATGTTTGCTCGTGATGAGCTTTGTGAGACAATTTGACAACTTAGAGTAGTTTGCCACGGTGAATTAATTGTTTGCATTCGTCATAGAGTGGGAGGAAATTTTAAATTGTGTGCGAGTGGTTTTCCATCCTCAAATTGCTGAAGATGAAGCGAATGGCTGCTCTGGAAGACTAAGCGGTTGCTGAGGGGAAAAGCAAGCCAAACAAACTGATGTGGAGTTGCCAGATCTCTAGGCAGGAGGTGAGCAGCTTGAAGTTGGTGAGAACTTGTTTCTATAATTTGCTGGACAAATTGTGCAGTTCCAGATTTGAGCTGTGACTTGGTAAGAGATTCTTGATTGATTCCAATTGGACTTAATTAATGTTGAGAGTATTAATTAGATGATGTAAATTCATATTTTGAGAAAGACAATTTGTAGAATATTATTTGCACGCCTTTGTGATGCAAATTGTCAGTATGTTACGAGAGACAAATTGTTTGAATATAATTGTGTAAATAATTAGAGAGATGAAAGAAGGACATCAGAAGTCTTCAAATTGTTAGGCAAAGAGATTTAGTAATTTAAAAACAATTAGTTTTATCAATGATAATTGACTCAAACAACTGTTCATGTTGGATATGAACATTTAAACTCACCTGTGAATCTGAGAACAAGTCACAGGTTAACGGCAAATTGACAATTTGTTGGAAGATCAAGGAGCAAAATTACTGAGATTATTGTGGTTTGTGTGTGTTTGCTATATGGAAATTGGTGTCTTTTGGACTGCTTTGGAAATGAACTTAACAATTTAAATGCGTATAAATAAAATGTCTAATTGAATTACTTTTAATTGATTGTCCGATTTACAGAATAGAGAGAGTGAATCCAAAAATTCAACATAGTGAGAGTTAGGCAATTGTTTTAGACTTGAACATTGAACCAATGATAACTGGTTGGTTCACAGACGATTTGCCTTACCAAGTGAATGTGTGTATGTTTATTATGCTGAAGTTGTAGTGTCTAAGGGTGGCACTGGTTAATAGCAGCTAGGCAGTTGAAGACAAATTGTTATGAACCTTGAGAGAACGGTAACTCAGTCTATTACTTAAAAAAAATTTAGTAACTAAATGGTGATTAGTGAAGTCCTTGTGGATTAATAGCCTGGTCTTTGACAAATTGTTGAGATTGTGCAGAAGGATAAGGAACAAAAATGCATTGCAATCATTCCCCCTTGCATTTAGTCAAAAGACAAATTGCCACTGAACTGAGACCAATTTGTTACTCATGATAATTAAGTGATTAGGCTAAATAAAAGTGATTGGTCAAATTGCCTAGGTAAAAGAAAATAACCAGTAATTAAGGAGTCTATGTATGATTGTTGATATATATATGATATATAAATATTGCACTAAGTTCTAGATCATGCATGACAAATTGTTGAGCATTCCTGGACAAATTGACTATAAACGCCCCTAGAATACTAGACGGGACCGAGACGGCATTTTCATGCGTCTTTAGCATTGTTTAAAGGACTGGCAACCAAATTATACAAATGGGAATAAGAGTGAATATGTGTTTCCCTGGTGTTTTGTTATAGTAAATCTCATTCCAATCTTGAAACAAGTGACCCTAGTCACAAAACGTTAGACTATTTGACTATTCCCTAGATTTTGAACCCCTATACTAGTTGTCTGGGTGTTTGTAGAAGTAACAAAACTTAGATTACACCTCATGATACAATTACAATTACAATATGACTGTTGGAAAATGGAGATGTGGTAGAAATGGATTTTGAGGCATGTCCTTAAATTTGGCACTTTGTTATTTCTCTTCTCATAGAAAGCATAGTTACGTTAGAAATTAAGAGGTTTAAGTCACACTTTTAAGAATTTACAAAAATCCAACTTTGAATTCAAGATCACTTATTGCACTTTCGTGTTAGAAAATATCATGAAAATGGATCGATTAGGCAAAGTGTATGAACTTACCCAGAACGCGGCGACGAAGCCGCCGACTCCCGAGGAGAGATGAATGACGTATCCGCCCGAGTAGTCAATAACTCCCCACTGGAACAGAAACCCGCCTCTCCAGATACTAAACGCTCCCACAGTGTATGAGAATGTAAGCCACAAGGGCACGAACAGCATCCACGCTCGGAAGTTCATTCTTCCCAACAGCGCCCCCGCGAGCAGCACCAGCGTGATCGCCGTGAACACGAACTGGAAATATACCATGGTGGCCAGCGGGTACAACGGCGCCAAGGCCGACGTCTCTAGCGTCCCATCATGGTGGTTATGCACGGTGGCTGGGAGGTTTCCAATAACATATCACAATTTTAAAAATAGGTAAAAATTAAGGAAGATAAAATACAATGAAATGAGATAGTCAAGAGTGTTAGTTTTGGATTAAAAATGAAAAAGTCATCCAATTCAAATTAGAAGGAAACTTTAAAATCTAGGTGACATTTTGAATCCAATCTTGAAAATAAAACTAATTTAGAATTATAGGCTAAAGAAAAATGTGGATGAAGTCTTGAAAGATGAATTAGAGACAAAACTTCATCCAAATTTTTTGCTAAAAATATCTTGTTATAAAGATTTTTACTATTTTAGAATAGATCTGCAGTGCTCTACAACTTAAATTCACAAACGTTTTGAATTTTTCAGCTTGGATTTGGAAGTCTAGAGTTTGGGCCTAGATTAGATGAAAAATTATGTAAAACTATCACAAAACCTCTCATTTTTACAAATTGTATCAGTCTTAGTTAAGATTTGATCCACTTACACTTCATCATTAGAAAATACTTGTTCATTGCTTTGAATGCCAATTGAACAATACCTAAATATCCAACTTATAATTCAAAGCTCAACAACAAAGAAAATGGTGGTGCATACTTTATCTCAAGGATATAGATAAAACACTCACATATGTTGTGTGTTGAAGTTTGTTTCTTTCTTGAAAATGTTCTCAACAATGTCATATAAGCTACATGTTTTGAATCTCTACACGCCCTACAAAAGTCACAAAATTATTCATATGAAGATTGAAGTTTATTGTAGGCACACGCGCGCTTGTATTGCAATTAAAAGGTGGTTGTTTGGATGTTTTTACAAGGATGTAGACTACAAAAATATAATCCCTTTTTGCTTCAAAGATGCTTTTAAATAGTGTCTCTATCAAATACTTTTTCTCCTACAGATTTTGTGCACGGACGTAGATACTGTGACAAATGCATATATGCATGGCATCTATTTAGATTTATTTTTCTATAAATGTAGGGCCTTTAAGGCCTTGCAGCTTCCCTTCCTACATTTTGTAGAGTTTTCATCTCGGGTATGCAATTCCCATAGTCTTATATTATATGGCTTTGCTTATAATCACTTATAATGCATTTTTGTCCAATTTCAAAGAATATAATTTACTTTAATGTAGAAAATTCTTGTAGCCTTTCCCAATTAAAGGAATCCAAAAAATGTAACAATATATGAAATTAATAATTTTTTAGGACAATAATAGCATTATAAACCAAACTACGTGAGTTATTTCAATACATGTATTATGGAATAAGGTATCCAACTTTTTAGTCTTTTTAATAAGAAAATATTTTTAATTGGAAGAAACCTCTTGTATAGAATTTTAAAACTATGTATAGGTGTTCCAATTTTTTTATATATATTGTAAATGTTTTATAATATGTATGCAACCTAACGTTTCCTATATTTATTTTTTTATTTTTTTTTATTTGGTCTTCATCTAACTTCTTGATCTTTTTAATTTGATAATTTTTCCAAAAATCATCTTCTAAGCCGTTTTAATGCCGATGACCCATGTGTTTAATACATGAGTTGCATACCCACGATTTTAGTGTCAATATATGTATTCACTTTGGATCAAATTTTGTTGTTAAGAAAGCTTTATTGCTTAGTAAAGTCATGTTTGGTGAGTCTTATGACTAAAACATATCATGTACATGACTAGGATAAGTTATATGGCTAGAGCAAATCATGAGCATGACTTAGACAAGTCACATAATTAGAGCAAGTCACGTACATGACTAGGGCAATTCACATAACTAGAGCAAGTCATGTGCATGACTAGGGCAAGTCATATAACTAGGTTTTTAAATCTCTGGCCGCCACTTCCATGTAATTGGTACTAATTTAGGATTTTAAAACCCTAGTTGCGATTTTTTTGGAATTGCCACTTTAAAGTGCAACATTTGGCTATTTTTGTTTCTTCTTCTTTGTATCTTGTTGCCTCTTAGGTTTTGCTTTTTGGTGCCTCTTAGTTCTTGTTTCTTGTTAATGCCTTTTAGATCTTGTTTCTTTTTGTTTCTCGATTCTTGCTTCTTGTTGCTTCTTGGTTTTAACTTTCTCTTGTTACCTCTTAGTTCTTAGTTTTTGCTTCATAGTTCTTGCTCTTTGCTTTTAGTTTCCTCTTATTACCTCTTAGTTCTTATTTTTTGCTCTTTGCTTTTAGTTTCCTCTTGTTACCTCTTTGTACTTATTTTTTGCTTCTTATTTTCTCTTCTTGCTTTTTAGTTCTTGCTTCTAACTTCTTGTTGTTACATCTTAATTCATGCTTCTTGTTACTTCTAGTTGCATCTTAGTTCTTGCTTTTACTTCTTATTTGTTGCATTTTCTTGCATCTTAACTTATGTTTCTTGTTGCTTGTTGTTGCAACTCAGTTCTTGTTTCTATTTGTTTTTTGTTGTATCTTGTTGCATCTTACCTCTTGCTTGTTGTTACCTCTAAGTACTTGCCACCTTTTGCTTCTTGTTCCTTCTATTACCATTGTTATTCTTTCTTCTTGTTTATTTGCAATTTTTTAAAGATAGTGGTCATGACTTTTTCTTATCTTCAACTTGTGCAACATACTTGTATTGTCTTAAATCATTGAAGGTTGAACTATATTGTTCATTCATTAAAAATGAACCTTCTTGATTGTATATGTAGGCACCAAGAAGTTATTAGAGGCTTTTTGCAACACCAATGAGGCAACATCTTCACATATTTGTAAGGAATATAGGTCTTATAAATGTGTGGGAATATACATTTATAGAGTGCCATTGTAATATGCTTTGTGTTAGTGACTAATAAATGTGATTGAGAAGAATCACATTCTTTCTTGCATTTTCTTTCTCTAAGATGACTATCTTTTGTGCATCTCAAAAATCATATTTACACATTTTATTTGAATGAAGACTCAAATTGTACTCATTTCAATTGAATTATAATTGAATGGAGTCTTTTGTTTTGTCATGTTCATTTAGTATGTATAGAAAATGTGACTGTAGTTTATGATGGAAACTATCATTAGCCTTAGTTACCTCAATTACAAACCGTGCACACAAATATAAGAATGTGACTCTCACTTGCCTGGAATATTACTTGCTTCAATTATATTTGACAAAATATCTTGGTGAAAATTTGATTGGTTATAGTCACATGATGCTCACAATTATGCCAAAAATGTGACTCAATACTTTTAAAAAGATGACTACATTCAATTATAAAATTATTAACAATATTCCATGTAAACTACCACATCATCCAAAAATATGACTCATAGGAGTCACATTTCAAATCAACAAAAGAATGACTTATGAGGGTCATAATCTAAATCATCTAACAATATGATTCACAAAAGTCATTTTTTAGCAGAAAATATGACTCACAAGAGTCATCTTCCACGATAGCAAAAAATATGACTCACAAGAGTCATACTCACATCAACAAAGATTATGACTCACCATAGTCATATACCGTGTTAGTCAAGATATAACTCACCATAGTCATATTCCACGTCAGCCAAAAATATGATTGCACGCAGTCATATGCCACGTAGTTTTTTTTTGCTTTTGTCCGAGTACCTTAAGAGAAAGTCAAGTGTATCAAAAACGGTCAACATACATGCCACGTTGGCAAAAAATGGCTAATTTTGGCTAATTATACTTTCCAACTCATATGATTGCAAATATGACTCATGTCTAAAGCGACCCGTTGGTAATGATTGGATCTAGTCATAGCGCAGATCATCTACAGTGATTTCTGCCTGAGTCATATTTTGAGATTTTACGACTCACTGCAGTCATGTTTTGCAGTCATAAAATATCATTTTCGTTGCAGTGTTATTGTAGGATGGATGAAGCTAAGTAATTGGAACTGATACAAAATTCCTAGAGATAAAATATCTACACAATGCATAATGTATTTTACATAACATTGAATAGCATATATTCAATGAGATTGCCTTGTACTCTTCAAAGTCCTTATGCACAAATTTCATCCACATATTATTAATGTAAGCTTCAAAACCGAGACAATGGCAGGACATTTTGGAAAGCTCCATCTTTTTGGCTAATTCTAGGACAAATGATACAAACAACAAATAATAATAAAGATAGATGGTTTGCCAAAATCCAAAGAATCCATTGAGTTATACACCAATGTAATCTAACCATTTGCCATCAATAACTTATTTTGAGTGTTCTATAGAGAAAAGAAGCTCTTTATGTACACATGGCATAGTAGTAGGTAGATTGGCCCATATTAAATATGTAATTTAGAATTTGTTGTTTTTCAACCGCTCATAGTTAAGTCTAAAGTAGGAATTGCGTTCAAACTAGAATTTGAGACCTCATTTAGGCATAGATGATTGACATTTTACAAAAAATCTTTGAAACAAAAAAAGGTGAGTACAAGTTGTATTTCATCTCCAAAAGTCCATATGAGATTTTTATATCTCACTTAATTGTTACAAACAAATCTGAGAGCGGATGTTGGAAAATGTCAAAATAAAATCCTTTCCAACCCCTCTATGGTATTTGTCCATAACATTTGAGTAGAATATTGAAATCTCAAACGATTTTTGGAGATGAAAGTTAATATGATTTTTAAAATATTTAAGTTCCAAGTTTTTTGAAAAAAGTTATTCTACTATGCCTAAATGAAGTCTAAAATTATAGTTTTAACACAATTCTTACTTTAGATTTAACTAGGATCAATTGAAAAAATACAAAGTCTAGATTACAAATCCCACATTGTTTATGTAATCTCCTACCACCCCATAAGTCTATAAAAAGTGGTAATATAGTTCCAAATCACAAAACATGAATGACTTACAAAGCAAAGTAAGGAAATTCAAACATTGAAAATTTTAACCTCAATGAATTGGTTGTCATTTGGTTCAAAGTTGCTATATTGTAACGTTTTTTAATTGAAAGTGTTTGAATTCCTAGTAACCAAATTGTGTAGTCACAACTTTGGCATCGACTTGAACTTTGACATTTTTGATAATGTAGCAAATTTGAATGTGGAATATTCCACACCAATTCATCCCTCGGATGAAATGATGTGGAATATTCCACATCATTTCGTCCATGGGAAGGCAGCTTCTTTGACCTCTACTAAATGTTATAATACTTGCAAGCATTCCTATATTAGATAATATACACTTGATAATTGTACATTGTTGCCACACAGAAAAGCACGGATCTAGATACAACCTGTCTATAAGCTACATTTTACATGGGCATCACCCAATTGTTATCCTACATAAAAATATGTTTTCACTTGTCAGGAGTGGTGTTAGTAAATAATGAGGGCTTGGAATGAATGTAGGTACAACGTTGGACTAGATCCACTATCCTAAATTACTCCTAACACCAAATGCAAGCATATAGATTTGTTTGCCATTTAGGCCAAGAATTACGTGGTGTTCGTAAGAGGGCATTTTAGTACACCAATAGAACTTCTTCACTCCTAATATCACTCTCTAATTCTACTCCTAATATCCAGTGCAAACAATCCTCACTTCTAAATGACACTTTTTATCAACATCCAACTAATCAAGTGTTTGGTGAGAATTTAATATAGGTACCAATTATCTACCTGTGAACATTCAGTGTGGGTGGCTTGTAAGCGATGTCATAACTGCAACATAAGGTAGTAGGCTCTAAAAGCAACCCTTTAAGGGCTGATTCGCCTTTTTTATAGGTTTGCATGGTCAAATTTAATTTTAGCTCATTTTTCAAAGAAAGAAAAACAGATGCCGAGGAAATGTAGCACAAGTGGTTTCATATTTTTTGAAGCATTTTTGAATTGGTTATGGATTTTCAAAGATTTTTGTTGTAGGTACCTATTTGTAAACCTATGTCTCCCAAAATCTATCCTCTTGCAACTTCTAAAGTGATTTGAGGAAATCAATATCAATGATTGGCTCTCGTAATAGAAAAACAATTTTTGCTTGATGCATTCAATAGCTAAAGTGGTCCATTTAAGTATCACCTCCAATCCATTCTACAACTAAGTATAGGGTCCGTTTGAAGAAGCAGGTCACTTTTAGAACACACTACCTTATTGTATTTAGTGTAGCTCTTATGCTTACAATCAAAGCAAAGTGCCAATATATACTATCAATAAGCTGAACTGTGACTGTACTATGTACAAGGAAAAGAGAATATTTAACACTTTGCCATATTTCAAAGGGTTGTTCAAAACCTCATACAGAAGTAGGTACAATTGAATGTCATTAGGAATTTATTTCTTTGTGAAATTTAGGCTACACAAGGTAGTAGTTTAAATTGCAGAGGTTTAAAATAATTTGAAAAAGTATGATTTTGGCAAAGTAGTGTCACACGCATTAAAGTGGAAGCACTCATTTCCATGGACTAAAGCAGTTCAGCATAGCTGGAGGCATCTTTTGCTAGAAAAAGTAATTTTTCAATATTAGCAATTGGAAATCATAAATTTTCAAAACACAAATAGAATTTTTGGATAAGGCATCCTTATTCTATGAATTTTTAACCCCTAAAAGACCACGGCCTTTTTTTTGCCAAAAAACTTTCAAAACTGCCATTTCTAGAGCAAAGAGTAAGAAAATCTGAAAATTGTATTTTTTGCACATCCAACCAATAGATCTTATACCTAACTAGTATGAGAATGTGTGGAAAAATTTCAGAATTTTTGACCTCACAGATTGCAGGATATTTGCGTTTAAAGTGAAAAAATCAAGATTTTCAACACATTGCGGGACTAGATTTTATGACTTTGAACCTTTTTAACTTAAATGTTTGGCACGACAAAGTTTTGGGCTTTAAATATTTCTAGTGGAGAATTGAGATGAGAGTCTAGGAAAAAAAAACAATTCAAAAAAACTTAATTTTCATTCTTAAAAAAAAATTTAAGTAGAAGTAGGTACAAGATAGAAGGAAAATCTAACATATTAATATCTTTTAGATGGAATTAAAATGCACTAATCCCAATGGTGAGATCGTTCTAGCCAAAAAACTAAACTATGTGAAACTTTTTTTTCTGAATAATTGCAAAAATTGGATACCAAAATGAATCCTATAAGTTATATTTTTCAAGGAGATGCTCTAATTGTCCAAAAAACAAGATTGTCCATAACTTTCTCATAAAAAATCCAAATGAAATGAATCAAAGCTTCCCATATAGGCAAAAATATCATCTATAAGGATAAAAGAAGAATTTAAATTTAAAAATTTTTTGCAAAATTTTTTTGCTGCCCCTTCTCCCCTGTTTTGAGCTTATTTGGGGCATAACTTTTGTTCCCGGGCACTGATTGAAAAACAAATTATATTCCCATGAAGCTTATCAGTTTTTCTATCTTCGAAAAAGAAATTCAGAAAATAATGTCAAAAATTCAGCCCGTAGGTACCTGCCCAAAATACCATTTGTCTCCTAAATGGACAATGGTCCTTTAGGGGTTAAAGTAGAACTCCCTGGGGCACCTCAACACCACATTTGTTTCTAATAAACTGCCTTGATTTTGACACAGAAATTTTTAAAAAATCAATACCAACCAAACACTAATAAGCATGGGCATGGTTTCACGATACTTTGAAGGGACACTTTGATGGACACCTAATGTGCTGCAGTAGGTACATGGATGGAATTGATGCTTCCACCTTAATAGATTATTAGTATAGACTTTTTTGCCAAAAAGAAAGGATCAATTCTAAACTTGAGTTGGACTTGTATCAAGCAGTTTCTAGTTTTTGGAACATAGAAACTATTAGTATTACTCCAATAAATAAGAGAATGTAGTTCTTGTAGATATGGTGTGGGATCTTGAACAACCAAGCTCGTCTTAGAAACCTAGTGCAGACTTTACATGCTTGTAAGTATTTACTTACATCTATGTGCAAATAACTATTATTTAGCTCAAATTCATTTATTTGATCATGAAAGACAATTTTTTGAGAAGATTCAAACATTACTTCAGCTTAACCTTGGAAGGACATAACACTACCTTGGTGATAGGTACCCAATCAAAAATTAAATGATTCAATTTTTGAATTAATAAGTATATTCTATATTTCTACAAGAACCAAAAAAGTCATTTATCAAAAATTTATCCTCTTTAGCATCCTTTGAAAATTACAAAATGAAAAATTATTTCTTCGTCATTCTACAAATTGGGTTAGGCTGCATTCGAAAAAAAACACAAATCTTGGAATTTGGGATTTTGCATGTTGATGGTGGGGCCTAGTTAAGAGGTGGGCCTTCACCAAAGCAGGGACATGCCAAAAGTATCAGATTGGACCACGGCTGACTGGGCCGTTTGCTAGTGGAGATACTCTAATGAAAGCTTTATACAAGTGTTTGCATATGTTAAACCTTGCGAGCTTCAAAGTCCATATGTTGGATGATGAATACAATGATTGAAAGCTACATTTTTCCAAATGACTTCTCATTCATCAAAACTCATACCTGAATCTCTAAAAGATAACATCATTTGTAAGTATTTTGATGAATTTGAGGTAAATAATGTATTTGTTCAAGATACCAATAATGAAGGGCATTATGACCACATCTTTGCCAAATTTTTAAAGAAATTTTAGAAAAAAAGGTTCAACAACTGCTAAATACAAATGTATTTTTGTAAGATTCTTTTTCTTTCACAAAATAAGAATTGTAAAGAAATAGAGTTTTCCCAAAAATTCAAATTGGCATCTCTTTGATATTCTTTAAAACTATTTATACATAATACTAAAATCATGAATACTTTGGTCCTAAATAAATAGAGATCTCCAAAGAAATTGTGGTCATATGATTAGTAGAACAAAAAAGGGTCTTAATCTACCTTCTATCCAAACCAACACATGTCTTTGGGATTGTTGCGCCACGTGCTCTCTTAGCAACAAGCTTTAAACTAGGAGCAATTGTACGTTTTCTTTCTTTTTGGTTCCGAATGAGGTCAATGTATGTATTTATTTGCAAAATGATAAAAAGATTTGATATATCCCCTTATGTTAACTATGTCGTGAGTCCTTGTTTTATTCCTCACAAACAACTTAGTCGTTTGAAAAAATACTTCATGAATTTTTTATTCTTTGGTCGTTGCAAGAAACACTTAATGTTTTTGTCTTTAAAATATTGTTTTTGGCTATAGGGTTGCTACTGCTACAATTACTACAAATATTATGTGAGAGCACTGCAATACAAATCTAGATCATTCATTGTGCTTGAATGTGCTATGACCATGGTTGGTGGTAGTACAAGAATAGTATGTGTTGCAACCTTAATGGGTTATAATGTACAATTGGGCCCTGTTTTGGTAGAGGATCAACTCTACAATACTATGCATTGCTACTGATTGCACCGGACTATTACAAAATTAGAAGGGACCAAAAATTAGTAGAAAATGGATGCATAAATATTTTGATTTTTATCCATTTTGAAAAAAGATCATAAAAAGGAATATAAAAATGGCCATTTTGATGCACTTTATCAGTTTGACATGCTTGATTTGCACCAATTAAATACTTTTGAATGGAATTTCTTTTTCATTCAATTCTTTACCCAAAGGACACACTTTGAGTCCATGTGTAAGCCAACACATATTAGAACTTGCCAAAAATCTGATCATCATTATGCGCACTCTTAAAATAGCCCTGCCTCTCCAATTTTTGACCCCAAAATATGCATTTTCATGTCAAAAATATGATGATTCCCCCCCCCCCCCCTTCCAAATGCCAAAAGTAGAGATTGAATCACAGGCTATTTAAAAATATTAAACTAATTTTCAATCTGTCCAAAACAATTACTGAATGTCTACAACTATCACATGCACAAATCTTCATTTCCAACTTCACATACATTGAACAAACACCACAAGGTGATAGTTGAGAAATCACCTATTTAAAGTTGTACTTCACCTCATTGAGGAGTAACTACATTTTCATTGTTGAAAAGGAACAATGTAATCCAAACCCATGTAGATTCAACCCTGTGAGACATTTCAAGCCTCCAATGCTTTGAGGAAGTACTTTCAAGGATAAACATGCTGTAAGATCCAACTCAATGAGAGCGTGCAACTCGCCGATGCTCTCCGGAAGCTCACTCAAGGATTTACACCCTTCTAGTCCCAACTTTGTAAGACATTTCAAGCCTCCAATGCTTTGAGGAAGCACTTTCAAGGATGAACATCCCCAAAGATCCAACTCAATGAGAGAGTTCAACTCGCTGATGCTCTCCGGAAGCTCACTCACGGATTGACACCATCTTAGACTCAACATTGTATGACATTTCAAGCCTCCAATGATTTGAGGAAGCACTTTCCAGGATGAACATCCTTGAAGATCCAACTGAATGAGAGAGTTCAACTCATCGATGATCTGCGGAAGCTCACGCAACTATTCACAAAATGCAAGATCCAACTTTGTAAGACATTTCAAGCCTCCAATGCTTTGAGGAAGCTCTTTCAAGGATGAACATCCCCAAAGATCCAACTCAATGAGAGAGTTCAACTCGCCGATGCTCTCAGAAACCTCACTCAAGGATTGACACCTTCCTCAATTCAACCATGTAAGACATTTCAAGCCTCCAATGCTTTGAGGAAGCACTTTCAAGGATGAACATCTCAAAAGATCCAACTGAATGAGAGAGTTCAACTCGCCGATGCTCTCCGGAAGCTCACTCAAGGATTCACAGAATCCTAGATTCAACGTTGTAAGACATTTCAAGCCTCCAATGCTTTGAGGAAGCACTTTCAAGGATGAACATCCCTAAAGAATCAACTCAATGAGAGAGTTCAACTCCTCAATGCTCTTCGGAAGCTCACTCAACGATCTACACCCATCGAGGTTCAACTTTGTAAGACATTTCAAGCCTCCAATGCTTTGAGGAAGCACTTTCAAGGATGAACATCCTTCAAGATCCAACTCAATGAGAGAGTTCAACTCGCCGATGCTCTCCGGAAGCTCACTCAACGATCTACACCATTGTAGATCCAACTTTGTAAGACATTTCAAGCCTCCAATGCTTTGAGGAATCACTTTCAAGGCTGAACATCCTTGAAGATCCAACTTAATGAGAGAGTTCAATTCACCGATGCTCTCTGGAAGCTCACTCAAGGATCTACATCCATAGAGGTTCACCTTTATAAGACATTTCAAGCCTCCAATGCTTTGAGGAAGCACTTTCAAGGATGAACATCCATCGAGATCCAACTCAATGAGAGAGTTCAACTCCCCGATGCTCTCCGGAAGCTCACTCAACGATCCACACCCATCGAGGTTCAACTTTGTAAGACATTTCAAGCCTCCAATGCTTTGAGGAAGCACTTTCAAGGATGAACATCCCCAAACAATCAACTCAATGAGAGAGTTCAACTTGCCGATGCTCTCCGGAAGCTCACTTAAGGATCGACACCCATTGAGGTCCAACTTTATAAGACACTTCAAGCCTCCAATGCTTTGAGGAAGCACTTTCAAGGATGAACATCCCCAAAGATCCAACTCAATGAGAGAGTTCAATTCACCGATGCTCTCCGGAAGCTCAGACAACGATTTACACCATTATAGATCCAACTTTGTAAGACATTTCAAGCCTCCAATGCTTTGAGGAAGCACTTTCAAGGATGAACATCCTCTAAGAGTCAACTCAATGTGAGAGTTCAACTCGCCGATGCTCTCCGGAAGCTCACTCAAGGATTCACACCATCCTAGATTCAACTTTGTAAGACATTTCAAGCCTCCAATGCTTTGAGGAAGCACTTTCAAGGATGAACATCCTTCAAGATCCAACTCAATGAGAGAGTTCAACTCGCCGATGCTCTCCAGAAGCTCACTCAAGGATTTACACCCTGCAAGATGCAACTTTGTAAGAACTTTCAAGCCTCCAATGCTTTGAGGAAGCACTTTCAAGGATGAACATCCCCAAAGAATAAACTCAATGAGAGAGTTCAACTCGCCAATGCTCTTCGGAAGCTCAATCAAGGATTCACAACTGTTTGGATTCAAAACCAAAAGAGACCTCAATCCACACATCTCTGGAAGCTTTCCATCAAAAAGATTTTCTGAGAGGCTTGCAAGTTTGAGAAGAAATACTCTGGAATAGACAATCCCTTCCCACCAATAGACATTGCCCATAGCAAACACACTTGAAGATGAGGAGCGTGACGTTGGTTTGGCCATTCCAAAATAGTGCTCTGCACAAGTGACATCCTTTGCATCCTCTCTAGTGTCTTGTTTGCAAACACTGATGTCAATACTTTCCCTGATTGAAACCAACATTTGTATGCACAATCGTCCGGTTTGGCTGAGTCAATGATGTACATTGCAAGATCCTGCATAATGTCATGGACAGTAATGTACCCAAAATCACAATTCCAATCAATCATGGACCACTTCACAAGAATTTCAAGATGGGCCTTGGCTACAACTTCAAGACTCATTCCATCAAGTACACCAAATAGTCCCTCCGTAATCCATATCTTGCATAAATCTCCAATATCAATCTTGTAATCTTCTGGGAATGCGGCACAATACAAAAAACACATCTTTGTCGCATCATGCTCTAAATTTTTGTAACTCATTTGTAAGCGGTAATACATCTCATCCACCACATTGGAATCCAATATTGGCTTGGAGTGCTTCAACTCAAATAAGGCAAATCGCCACCCATCCATTTCATGCTTGTCTAGCATGGTACTACCAATCACTTTCAAGGCTAGAGGGAGCCCTTTGCATTCCTTACAAACCTCTCTTGCCAAGTCTTCTGATATATTTGATGGAAGAAGGCCACTTTCAAATGCATGAGCACAAAACAATGTCCAACTATCCTCATTCGAGAGCAATAACACCACTTCCACTTCGGCATGAACTTTGGAAAGGACTGTCATGCTTCGGGTTGTTATCAAAGTGGTAGACCCAGGAGCTGAGGCAATATTCAACCAATACATCATTTCTTGATGATCGCATTGATTTCCCCACACATCATCTAAAATCAAGAACACCTTCTTCTTGGAAAATGCATTCCACAAATATGTGCGTTGCTCTTCTTGGTTGCGATGAGCACACTCATCTCCAAATACACCATCAGTCAAAAACTTCCCCATGGTTTTGTACAAGTCTGGAATCCTTGCATCCAAGCCAACTACAATCCACAAGATCCCATGTGATCCATAAACGGCTTTGATGTCTTCATCATTGTTCAACTTCGCAGCAAGCAAGGATTTCCCGGCTCCCCCTTTTCCTTGCAAACCAAGAAAGGTGGGCTTGGCTTTTGTGTAGCTTGCCAGTATACATGTCTTCAATTTGTTGAATGGTTCTTCCACCCCGACAATCAATGGAGGAGTTGGTTGCGTCACAAAATCCACTTTTGACTTTGATTGCTTTTGAGCTGGGTTTGAAGATTGAATACT
This sequence comes from Neckera pumila, assembly GCA_963969595.1. Classification (NCBI taxonomy): domain Eukaryota; kingdom Viridiplantae; phylum Streptophyta; class Bryopsida; order Hypnales; family Neckeraceae; genus Neckera; species Neckera pumila. The sequence continues at coordinate 17,544,049 of OZ018409.1, forward strand.
CACACCAAGTGTGGCTAGAATTGCATTCAACCTTGCCTCATCAATTTGATCATTAATGTGTTTTAAGCGAGATGGTAACTTGCGCCACTGCCACACTTTCATCAGTCTCATCCACTTGCCACCTGTGGATTCTAGAAGACATTCTTCTAAAACACTTTGAGCGTTGAATAGTATTGTATTGAAATCCAATAACCAACTCAAATGAGCTTGTGCCAATATGGTTGAATTTCCTTCAACTACCTCTAATAGAGGTACAATTTTATCCACCTTCACCTTGAGAGCTTTGCAACTTTGTTTGATTCTTATTGCCCCTTTGGCAGCATTGATCACTTCATTTAGCAACAAACTCACAGTTCTTGCTACCAATGCTGGAGTAATAAGTGGATCCCCCATGGCAAGTTGGCAACCTATCAATCTGCCAAGAAGAAGATTTTAGACTATGATAAAAACTTAAGGAAGAGTACACGTACATCAAAAATTCAAAAAAAATTTAAACAAGATAAGATTGTCGAGACACTTCAATGTAAAATGAAAGTGTTGAGATTGATATGCAAATTTCATGCAAATTCTATAGACATAGCTATATATATACACATAGAAAATAAAATCCCTTATGAAGAAAAGGACCTAATTGGTATTAGTGACTTTAACCATTTAAAGGCCGAAGGCCTTTTTTTTGCCAAAAAACACTCAAAACTGCCATTTCTATAGCAAAGAGTAAAAGAAATTGAAAACTGCATTCTTTGCACATTGAACCGTAGGATATTACACCCTAACTAGTATGAGAACATGTGGGAAAAATTTCAGAGTTTTTGACCTCATAGATTGCAAGATACCTGCGTTTAAAGTGAAAAAAACAAATTTTTCAGTACATTGTGGGACTAGATTCTATGACTTTGAACATTTTTAACTTCAATTTTTTCCACTACAAAGTTTTGAGCTTTAAATCTTTATAGTCGGAAATTGAGTTAAGAATCTAGGTAGTAAAAGAAAATCAAAATATTTTCAATACTAACAATATTAAGATCTTTTACATGGAAATAAAACGCACTCATCTCAATGGTGAGAATGTTCTAGCAAAAAACCTATACCTTGCTGAACTTTTTTTTTTGAAAAATTGTTAAAACTGCATTTAGAAATGAATCCTACAAGCCTAAAATCCCATTTTTCCCCTAAAGGAACAATGGGCCTTCACGGGTTAGTAGAAGTGATCTTTTCATATACATGCTCAAAATCAAGTTGTTGAAATCCCAAGTAGTCATATCGGACAGAATCGGACGGAATCAGGGTTGACTGACTGCAAACTTTGGAGGTCAATAACTTTTGCAAAAAGTATCCAAATTGAACATAAGAGATGTTTTTCGGCATCTAAAGTTTCCATAGCTGAAGAAAAACATCTTATATGTCCAATTTGGATAATTTTTGCAAAGGTTATTGGCCTCCAAAGTTTGCAGCCAGTCAACCCTGATTCCGTCCAATTCGTCTGATTTTGTCCGATATGACAACTCTGTTGAAATCATCATTTTCTTTAATGGTCTTGATATCCAAAACCTAGAAATTCCCCTTGTGGTCACTAAAGCATTCTATTATTCATGGAAACTTTTATTGTGGTGCATTCGAGCTACTTCAATTGGGCCTACATCTCATTATTCAAGACTAATGGTCTTAGATTGATTACACAACTATAATGAACACTCAGATGGAAAAAGCAAGTGCAAAAAGGTTGAAAATCATTTCTAATGGACTTCTTTACATATGCATTGAAAATGCATATTTATTAGATGCATGATGGAATTCATTTACCTAATATAGCACTCTTCTTGTACTTATAGAATCCAAAACCTCAAATCCAACATGCACTTTTTAACAATAAAGATTGAGGGTATCTCTACACACTTTACAAGATACCAAAGTCAATCAGAAGAATACAATTACCAAAAACGAAATGCTAATGAGCTCAAAAAGCACATAAATACTATGACCCCCAAAAGACCAACTATGTGTCCATGCTCTGTCCAATATCCCATAAGATATACAAAACATGGTAAATAGATACAAATGTATAGGAACATGGAAGAGAGCATGCATTTGTCATTATAAATATGGATAAAGATATATAACTCCATAACTTTTCTACATCCAGTGGACCTACTCATCCATTAATAGTATTCTTAATCCTTTTCAAACAGAAAATGACCCAAGTGTCCCAAATGAGCATGTTATCTCTGAGTCCCCAAACCTACTACCACATGAGAAACAAGGAACGAATTGATACCAAGAAATGACTGCGATCTTCACGGGAGAAAAGGAGCTCCTCGTTGCAGCGAATGTCAACAGACCGGTTCCAAGCCCATTTCTTCAACACACCGACAATCACAACGCGTGTTCTCGAGCTAAAATGGATGCGCTTCACTCCACAGCAATTCCAATTTTAAGCAGACTCCACCACCTCCGAGCAGCTGCAGATACCGCATAGAAAGGCTTCCAACCTCACCTCCCAAGCTCCTCCAGCCGTCCAAGCGCAGGAACCAAACGACTCCAGACAACCAACGTCGGTGAAAACAGAAGTACAGCGCTAGGTCCCTCTAGAGCGGCATGCCAACTTCCACACAAACAACCTCGTCTGCGCACCCCGACACCACATAAACAGATCGAGTTCCGCAAGCACTAGCTCTCTCGAAGCGCCGCAGAGACAGCCTCCTGCGCAGCACTGCAGGCGCCAACAGAAGGTGAAGAAGAAGGACGCGGTGGAAGGACTTCAAAGTCTTCCTCGAAAGCCTGAAAACGCGCATTGGATCACGTGGGCCGGCCATCATGCAGCGCAGATATTTGGCACAGTGTTTCGACTACACGGAGTAATAAATAAATGGGGCTTTACCATTTCTTTAACGCGTGGGCTCCCATGGTAATACTTGGAAAATTGAGTTCCGCGAGACGTGTAAGTTACCCGAGTCAATTATTTCGTTATGGTATCGAGCACTTCATGCGCCTGGGGCCCACCTCATCCTGTTGCCCGGACCAAGCTAGCTGTCCTTCACGGCGCTCCGCTCATACCCGGGGCTTGCGGAACTTCTGAAGAGAGCTCCTGGGGATGAGGCGATGAGCCTCCTTGATCTTCTGAAGTGAGCTCTTCAGTCAAGTTTGTGAGGGTGGTCTCAATGAGAACCCTGAGACTAAGTGTCAAAAGAAATCCTTGTGTGTGAAGAAAGCATTTGTTACGAGGTCGGAATGAGCTCCTCTTGATGAATGGCCGATTGCTTACAGAAATCTTTGGGAGACTATATCAGTGTCATGGAGATTATGTAGGTGCAGGAAACAATTAGAAGGAAGACATTTATTTACTGAAAGGTGAAGGGTGCCTGGTGTCCGAGTATGAAGAGGAAGGAGTCAGTCTTGGTTATGGAACTGCTTCAAGGTCTTCAAGAGGATATGTGAAATTGAAAAATGAAGCATCTTCTTCTTAGTGAGTACCAATTGAGAAAAAAAGATGGATGTGTTTTGAACTGAGGGCTTTAGATCTCCAGGTAATGCACGGTACATTTGTTGCTAATAAGAAACAATTATGCAATTTATTAGACAGGGAGTTTTCGTTGGCATTCATGGTATTACTTTCTGGTACGTATCCATAGATGAATAATGAGCGACTTGTAGTGTCTATAATTCCATCTGTTGTTTGGGTGAACACTTCATAATCGCAGGTGCTGAATTGTCACCATGACTCTCCTCTTTCCAATTAATATTCAGTTCTGGAAAAGCTCGTTTAGAGCTCCGAAATTGTGATACAGTCACGGGCTGAATTGGCATACTCACTCTCCTCTTTCCAACTGATATTCATATAGCGCATTTTAGAGGGTTCAAAATTGTGAGTTATAAACTCCCAATCAAAGCTCTTAAAACGATGACAGATAGATCTGTGGCTTCAGTCAAGCAACTGCAACTGCAATAATCTGACTACATTGAGCCATTTTTACGAAAATGAGGGTTTTTGGATAATCGGCTCAGAATCCTAAATGCCATAGTCTATATGTGGATGCTTCATCTTCGCCTTCACTCACAAAATCTAGTGCATGTCCATTTTCCGGCATCCTAGTCAGAGATAACCTTTAGCATATATTTGCTTCTAAAAAGTATTTCTCATGAATTTGAGTAGAAAAATTCTGATTCCGAGTTGATGTTTCATATAAATACATGTCTTATAGTATCGATCTAGTTTGTAGTCATTGAAAAATCAAACGGGTCCACTGCAAATATGTGATTTTTGGTCCATGTAATTTCTGTAGACAAACATCCACCATAAAATGAGGACGTCATTGCTCCCAGTGCTCACAATTTAGAGCCCCTCTGAGATATGAGAAGAGGCTTTTTGTGGCCCCACAACACTCGATAACTTCACCTTGTACTCACCGAACATCTGAAGTTGCTTTGAGGCTGGCAATACGTTCTGCAACAACCATCCCCTGCAGCAAGCATTCGCCTTTATTAACCCTAAGTGTTGGAACTGAAGATAGAAAGGTCATCTATTAAAGATCCTCATAAATTATAGTAACTCCTACTAAAAATTCCATTGATTCATTTAGAACATCCTTTGAAAAGTGCACTTCATCCAATTTGTATTGATTGAAGACGTTGCAAGGAAGATCGAGTCATATATCACTGGAAAGAAGGAAAAGGATTCTAATGAAAGGTACCATGATTTTGTAGACATCACGAGGGAACTGTAAATTTTTGAAATACGGAGCATTGGTGAATCCAAAACAGACCATAGGCTCTCAAGTACAGATTGTGTGCAACTTAGAGCCACAGGAATTGCTTTTGAGTAAGAGTTGCATTTTGATGTACTTACCTTAACCTAAATGAAGAACTTACTGCAACGGACCAACAGTGTAAGCCAAATGAACTGATGCCCAGGGATTTGATTAAGTTTATTGCTAGAATTGCTGATGTCGAGTCAAGTTAACCCAAAGTTGCAGATGCAAAGTTGTTCCCGTGCACGAGGTTCTGCCCTGTTGCATTTGGGTGAAGGTAGGGTAACGCCATTGGCAGACCTAGCCTTGTCGCTGCACCTCAACAAAACCAGATCAACCATTCCAACAAAGTCAAAAGGATGACTTCTTTCACTCTCTTAAACTCTATTTTCCACTCTCTAAGCTTTCAAGAAGTGATCAAACAAACCTTCAAAACACTACAGCTTGATCTCCTGTTCACAAGTTTCAAAATGCTTGAAAGTAAAGCACTCTACTGAAGCTCTGATTGAAAACTCTAAAGTAGCGAAGTATCGCTACTAGCAAACTAAGGTTCTATATGTAATACTTCTCGTTCTTTGTGCAAGGATTATGCAATGAAAAACAAGTTGATCACAAGAAGTTTGAGCCAGGTGAAAAATTGTTGCAAGAATGTCTAAATAGAGATCATTACAGACTTAGTAGAGCGGAATCATGTCGGGAAAAAAAATCAAGCAAAACAAGTGCAATCTCATGTACAAAATAAACTACGAACCATAGTTGGCACTAGACTTTGGCTAAACCAGGAATAGGAGTGTGATGTTCTTAACCAAGGCATACGACAGCTAAATGTAGGGGCTTGGTGGCATACCCACAAAAACTCTAACGAAGCGGCCATCTGTGATTCTTCCTGTAGCCGACCCGGTGTTGAAATCACGTCCATAAGGGGGGAAGTTGCTCTTGGCTATGGTGTCCAAGAAATTATTATTCCCTGCGTCAGTTGTAGAATCACCAAATAGAATGGGAGCCACAACTGGGACAGTAGAGACATTCCAGTCTGCTCCTAACTCGCTTGCTCGCACAGTAGCGACAATAGAACACTCAAACCACATGGAAATTAATGCAACAAAATTTATGTTTACCCAGCTCTTTATTTTATGTCAAATGGCTGAGCATCCTAAAGTTAATGCAGATTAAAATATGGAGAGCACAGTGAAGCTCGCTCTAAACTAGAGAGTAGGATGAAGCTCTTCTTTACAAGTGCACTCGACCCTCTCTAATGACACTGGCTTGAAAATGCTTGAAAGTAAAGCACTCTACTGAAGCTCTGATTGAAAACTCTAAAGTAGAAAGGTTCTATGTGTAATACTTCACGTTCTTGTGCAAGGATTATGCAATGAAAAACAAGTTGATCACAAGAAGTTTGAGCCAGGTGAAAAATTGTTGCAAGAATGTCTAGATAGAGATCATTACAAACTCTGTAATGATCGGGAAAAAAAATATTGCAAAACCAGTGCAGTCTCATGAATTTTTCCTAATGCTGAAGAAGAAGGACGCGGTGGAAGGACTTCAAAGTCTTCCTCGAAAGCCTGAAAACGCGCATTGGATCACGTGGGCCGGCCATCATGCAGCGCAGATATTGGCACAGTGTTTCGACAACACGGAGTAATAAATCAATGGGGATTCACCTTTTCTTTAATGCTAAAACTGACACAATGAAAGGACCGAACCTGGTGGAGCCAGCTCCAACTTCTGGGAAAAGCTTGGAAAATTTTGAGTTCCGCGAGACGTGTACCAGAGTAAAGGTACGTTCCCACTTGGCACTTGGTAACACTGGTTCTTAAAAGATAAGACCAGTGCAAGAAGACAAGAAGGCCTCTTTTTTATGCAAATGCATTTATTGCGCTGGTTCGGTAGTAATTTTGTCAATAAAAGTTACGGAGCTTTCACATATGCGGTACTACTACTTGTCCTGTGCGGTCTTCCAGTCACGAAGGCAGAAGCTACAGTATACATACTAAATTTCAATGATGCTCCCAAGCCAAAAACGTTGAATGGAGTATGCTATCGAAGATTTTCAACATATAACTTTGACAATCAATCATCTTATAATGAATCTAAATACAATAGATTTCCCATTTAAGTAAAAATAAACTATTAAAAAAAAACAGTAACAAAAACACGCAAGGATTGTGAGTCCCGAGTCATTCAAATTGATGATCAACGAGGGATTTTGAAGTCAGTTACGTTAGCGACGGATGATCGGAGCCATGACGGATGTTTGCGTACTCATTGTTCATGTTTGGTGAGGAAGATTTGTTACAGAAACAGTTTCAATCATCCAAGTCTCCAACTTATTATAATTTACCTCTCCAAACTTGCAAGGCTGCTACCGGTTCTTCGTGTTCTTCTAATAAGTACTTGGATTTGGCCTTCTCATAGGTTGTGTGCCAGTCACAGTCCTACACATTAGCACACACTTGGATGTTCAGTAAATGATTTGCAGCCCACGAAGGAGTAACTTACAAAGCCATGTCGCTAATTTTTTCAAAGATTCTACAACACTGGGAGCTTTCGGGGCTTTATGCTGGAGCAAAAAGGGGGCCTAATTTATGATGCAGGTTCGGTCTCTGGTTCGGGAAGCTCGCTGGAACGTCAGTTGCGCGCGACCTCAGTTTGAGCGTGAAGTGACTGGGCATCCGCAATAAGCTGCGCGCCTGGGTTACCTTCTGAGCACTGAACGTGCTAAGTTAGACCCTTCGCGCTCATGGAGACCGGGAGGCCTCCTCCCACTTTACTTTTTATTTATTTAACTATAATAAATTTTCAAAAACTTTAAAATTCAATTTCAAAGGAACATAATAACTTTCTAATATTTTCATCATATTTTTCGGTGAAAAGAAGCTCTTCATGCAAGTAAATTGTTATCAAGAGTTTGTAGTGAGTAGAATGAGAATTAGTTTTTTAATTTTTAAATAAGAATTTCAAGAATTCAAAATTTTTATCACGTTAGTTGAAATTGGCCTAAATTGTTCGATTTACTGTAATTCACAATGAGTTTCCCTAGGTATGTAATTCTTTGTTTTACGCTCAGGTTATTTGCATTGAATTGATTGAAATCCGTACATTAAGTTATCTTGTTTTTTTACCTATACTTAGATACCTGTTTTTAAATTTGTTTGTTACATTGAGATCTCCCAAACCGTGCGTCCCCCGGCCGCGAGCCCAATACTTTCAGAAAGCTCTTGGCAAGGAGAGGTGTACGAGTTTGGTTTTGTGGCGTTTGAACCTACGGTGTGGAAGTAATTGAATTTCTAATTTTTCATGGATTCAAAAATTAGGAAATTACTTTTACTTTGATTTTAATTGCGTACTTGGTATTGTTGGAAATCTCTTGACAAGGAGGGGTGGATGGCCTTTGTTTTGTGGCGTTTGGAATGACAATGTCAAAGTTAGTGAATTTCAAAGTTTTAATATCAATAAAAGAATAAAAAAATGACTTTTCTTTTTGTTTTGGCGGTGGCAACGACACTAGGCAAACTAATCCATACCTTAAGAGAGGTTGCTTATTGGTTTTTTTGTTTGTTTGATTGTTTTGTTTTGTTTCTTTATTTGTTACGTTAACCTCTAAAGTCCCAAGGCCATTTTTCTGTCAAAAACCACTCAAAACTGCCATTTTGGCTGCCTTCATCCAAGAATACAAAAAAAAAAAAATTCTTTTCAATGTAATCGTAAGATCTTGTACTTCTCTTGTCAAAAATCATGTGGTAAAAATTTCATGAAGTTTGACCGTATAGATTGGAAATTATTAGCGTTCAAAGTTGAAAGAAAAAGTTTTTTTGAACATGGACCTGCAATTTCAGATGACTTTGACCGCCATTTGTGGAAGTTTTTAGCACTATAGACTTTGAATTTAAATTTTTTTATATTGATATGTAAGTTGAAAGTCTACAAAAAAAGTTTCAAAAAACACACACTTGGTTTTCATTTTTTAAAAATTTGTTAAGTAGAAATAAGTCCAAGATTGAAAAAAAATTGAATTGTTAATACCTCTTAGATGGGATTAATATGCAATAATTCCAATGGTGAGACTATTTAAGCAAGCAAACACAACATCCAAAAAAAAAAATTGTAAAAAATTGTAAAAATTGCATTCAAAAATGAATCCTACAAATTATTTTTTCAAAAACATGCTTAGATTGCCCAAAAAACAAGATTGTCCATAAATTGCTCATTATTAGTCCAACAAAAATGAATCACAGCTTCACATGTAGACAAAAATATAAATTGTTCGAAAAAAAAGAATTAACATTTATTTCACTTTTAAAAAAAACAACTGTGCTACCCACTGAGTTCAACTTGAGGATTTTTGTAGTATAACTTTTGCTTCCGAGCACCAATTGAAATAAAAATTATAATTCCACAAAGCTACTCAATTTTTCTATCTTATGGAAAAGTTTCAAAAAGTTTCACTAAAAAATGGGCCCGTAGGTACCTGCCCAAGGGGACAATGGGACTTCAGGGATTAAGATCTCCTGGCTTGTGCGGCTCCTAGCTGCGTGCTTATTACCGTCAGAAAGCCCTTGGCGAGGAGAGATGCATGGGCTTTCAATTGTGGACCTTCAATCTATAGCGTGTAAGGTATGCTTTATTGAATTATTTTGGGATCTTCAATTCACTATAAAAAAAACCATGTTTTCCTTGACGGATTTTTTCTAGACATCCACCTGTTTTGATGTTCATAATAATATCAAATTAAATAGTTTGATATTACATTTGAAGTTATTATTAACATGAAAACAGGTGGACGTCTAGAGAAATCCGTCAAGAAATACATAGGTTTCTTATAGTGATTCTTTGCAGTTACCTTCAATTTTTAGATCTTTTGCATTGTACGTCCTTTGGTCGCATATTTGGTACTGTCAGAAAGTACTTAGCAAGGAGGAATGTAAAATCATAGTACAAATAATTCTCTAATTTTCTAGTTCATATTAAAAACTTTAAAATTCACTATCTTTCACATTGTCATTCTAAACGCCATGAAACAAAGGCCGTCCAGACTTCTTTGCCAAGAGCTTTCCAATGGTACCAAGAATGCAACCAAAATCAAAGTAAAAGTATTTTTCTAATTCTTTGACCCATAAAAACTTAGAAACTCAATTACTTTTGTACCGTATGTTTAAATGCAACAAAACCAAGCTCGTGCAGCTCTCCTTGCCAAGAGCTTTCTGATGGTACCAAGCACGGGGTTGGGGGACACACGGTCTGGGAGATCTCAATGTAACAAAAAAATTAAAAAAATAGGTATCTACATATAGGCAAAAAAACAAGGTAATTTAATGCATTGATGCATGGATATTGGAAACCAATTTGGCAAGTCTATGTTTTTCAAAAAAATTATTCTTACAAATCTATCCAAATTGTCAGAATTGACAAAGACATTGCATAACATCAAATAACTTCTTAACCATATAGTCATGAGTTATGAAAAGAATTGGGCCAAAAAGGAAAACATTGTCCCCATATTGTTTGAAATTTTTTTGAAAAAAACAAACAAAAAACATTTGCAATGAGGTTTCCTTCATTATTTTGCAACCAAACAAAGCAGCTTTGTCCTTGGATATTACTCCCAAAAGAATAAGACCTACAACTAACATAATCAGCTACAACGACTTGGATTTTCAAAAACTCTAATAGTGAAACATTTTGCAAGAGAAAAGGCCACAAACGCAAAAATAAAATAAAATTTAAATACAAACTTTTTTATACAATTCACATGGAAATGGAAAATTACATAAACACAATTACATTGTGTGCTTTGAATTGAAAGCCACATTCACATTGTAGTTCCTATGCAGCACTGACTTCTAAGGTTTTCCAAAATTCAAATGAAACACAAACTACACTTGTAGCACTTCATTTTATAATATACAACAACTTTAAAAAATATATACCTCAACGCTACAATTCAATTCATCCAAAGGGCTTCAATTTCTTTCAAGATCAACTTCTTTGTCTAATACAAATTACAAAAAAGACTTTCACTTAAAAAAATCATACCCAATTGCAACGCCTTCTACACTTTATTGTTTGCATTTAACAAAAGGGTATGATTCATTCTTTATAGCTCAAGAAACTTTTCTAAATTTCAAACAACTGTACTAAATAGAAATTGTAATTGTCATCTATTAATTTTAGTTGTTTTCAAAAATTTTACAGCATTGCCACAACCAATTCAAAACCATACAAGGTTTGCTTGATCAATTCACTTGCATATTTGACTTCCAACCTCAAATATTTTCATTCATTCACTTCTTAATACTCTTTTCATTTCAAAGGAGAAATAAAACAATCCAACTAGAAGTTCGCTGATAACCACTCCTGACACTTCACTCACTGAACTAATCGATTGCGTTTCATTGTGTCTTGCATCTCATATGCCAAGTTCTTTGTTCTACCTAAACGAGAATTTTTTATGCACATGAATTTGTGTAAAATGCAACTTGTCGGCCTAATGCATGTATCATCATATGGAACAAACACATTGTTCTTGATGAAATTCATACCGGTGAATTCATCAATCATGTTTGTTTCTTGGCCATTTGCTAATGTTCTGATTTGCTCATAATACTTTGCCGCAAAATATACTTGAATGAATCCGTGAAACTCATGGGAAAATAATTCTGTGATAGTGCCTTTGAAAGGTGTGCCCAACAAATTATCATGTTTTACTACAACATCATCACCGGCTTTGTAAAAGACATTGCCCACCATACACCTTTTGTGCTTATATATGTATGGTGCTTGACTAATTTCCATGCGTGGATGTTGATGATGCAAATAAGAAGATATAATAGAATCAGCTTGTTCTGGTCTATTTTGAATATGACTAATTATGATACCTTTTGTAGTTGCTGTGTCCAAACAAACATTCCTTGGTGGACACTTCAACAATTTCATCAACTCTGTAGCTTTTTTCTTTGTGGATACTCTAAGACAACCATTACCATGGGTCCTTGGACAGAGTGTATCACTAGCATGGTCCTCTAAGTCTTCCTCGGAATGCCAATATGCTTTGTGTATTTCTTTAAGTGCTCGTTCTGAAGTCTCCAGATTATCACGTTCTTGATCTTTGTAGGTAGTAACCTTCTGAAACAATCTTCGAGAGCAAAACTTAATGAATGTAACCTCAACATTCTTTTGGTTTGTGTTCATGTTCGTAAATTTTTGTATTTCTCGTTCATGAGGAAAACACCAATACACATCACTATGTCCAAACCGTCTTATGTCTTCCAAAATGTGTCCTGCTCCAGCAACATGCTCCAATGGTCTACCATTTGGACCATCCAATTCTTCCACAAGGACCCGCCATTTCTGCAACAGTTGATGAACGACAAGGAAGTCATCTTCTGTCCAGCCTTTTGATCTTGTATAGTTGAAAAAATAATGGGCTACATCCACAAGATACAATCCTTCCATGCTACGATCTTTCAAAAATTTCCCTTTTAATTTATGCAAAGTTATTGGTAACATCCATTGCACAAATTTTTGGTATTCCTCAGCTGTATATGTTTCGTGGTTGCTTATAGGATCATGTGGCCACTGGCTTTGTTTCAATTCCGCTACTCGTGCTTCCGTTACTGACATGCAGGTTGACCTCACGACATCTAAGATGGTGTTTTTCCGTTCATGCTTGTCTATGTCTTCAAAAAACTTCTTAGTATATGTTTTGAATAGGTTCAACCCCATAATATGCATTACATCAAATACCAAGTCTTTGGATAAGTCAAATCCATACAAATGGTATAACCGCCACAATTTTGACTCTCCAGATACACCGGATTTTTTACTACGACGATTTCTTTCTTCTGGTTCATCACTATGAACATTCCACTCTCTTACACCTTCAAATAGCTCTTGGGATGTCCTCTTGGGAGGTGGATTGATAACCTGCTCTTTGTTTTTATTATAAGCATATTTTCCTCCACCAATCTCGACAGAACTCATTTTACAACGTCTACATCCTGCAGGCCCGGAACTCTTTAGTTTCCCAATCTTGCATTGTGCAACGTGGTCACCTGTTATTAGCATTAGGAACGCACGAACCACTGGTAAATTATTTGAGGTTGATAGGAAGTTGCTAATTTTTGCTACTGGATAGTTATACTTGCATTTTATGCCTTCCAAATATAACATTTCAAGCTCATTTACGAATGGCTGTAAAAAAAGAAGAAATACACTTCTTCATGCGTTCAATATTAAAATCTTCATTATTTCCCAACGGAATGAACAATACAGGTAATAGTGAAATGTTTGATGTGGTCCCAGCATTTAATACTGTTACATTCAAAATCCAACAACCTCGAGACCTTTTCCCGGTTACATTGAAACCATCCCAGTGTGCTCCTAATGCAATATTTCGTGGATCCCCTTTCACCAACAACTTGGGTTTCACAACACGTCTTCTACAATTCCAACATAAAAAATCATATTGCTCTGTTTCAGGGTTCCAGTTGTTTTTCAATTCATCGCACTTGGTTGGATAAGCAGAATATGCCATGCAACAATTACGATTTTTACAGTGCACTGGTAATTCCCATTCACGTTGGGGATTCCACCAATCTTGAGTCTCCCTTATCTTCTCCCCGTCCCAGAAATTTTGAATATGAGGTGGAGGTGTATTTTTTGCAAGCCACCGCTCGCGATTGTTCCACATAGACAACATTTCAGTGCAAAGAATTCTTGATGACATGATTGATTCCAATTGCAAAGAAATAGGGAGGTAATCGAAGGCTATCATTTCTCCCCTCAATGTTCCACACTCAGTGCATGTTTTCCCATGAATCCTACATAATCGCTTCACCTTGGTTGGTGCAATACACTCACATCGTGATGCAGCATTCCTTTCGTAAGTATCATCCTCGCTAGGTGCCAAGAGAATTGGCTCATGAGCGTACTCTTCTGTACCCAAACACATCCTCCATCTTTGTGGCTCAACCATGCCCCACTTCTTGTACATAGTAAGAAGTCTTTTGAAAGACAATGGTGTACTTGATGGACCTTGCAAGTCTCCTTTCCAATCCCTGGGCATATTCCTCAGAACATCTCCTAATTTCTCTTCTCCAGAAGTTGATGGTCTTTCCAGTCCAGAAAACATTTGATCCAGCATGTAGTCTTGCAACTCGAGTGACATTTTTTTGTTATCCCATTCCGCTTGTACTTTAATCAATACATTCTTCATTGTATTTTTCATTTTGTCAAGTGCATTAAGGTCTTCTAATTCATTTGTATACACATGTTCCTCTTGTTGTTGCATTCCTTGGTTAAGTGGAGATTCACTTGGTATTGACTCAGACAAACTTGGTTCAGATGGCAATGGACCTTCTTCATATGGGGGTAGAACCATATCCACATTTAGAGCTTCTGAAGTTGGCGGATCTGCATCTTCTATTGTATGAAGGCCATATAATTCTTGTTCTCTTTGTAATTGAGTTCTCCTTTCTTGTTCACGTTGTTGGTGTGCACGGAATGTCCTTTTGTCTACATATTGACCTAGTACATAGGTGTTTGTTTTGCATTGAGAACAATCACAAAGTTTGGGTCGTACAAGACGATTTCCTTGACCTCTACGCCTCATCTTGAAGTACAATGAGCTTTGTATAGCAAATATATATATATATATATGTATTAAGTAATAGTTTAGTTTTTCTAACTTGTGTACCTATTCTATATCCAATTCACTTTTACTACCACAAAATTTTAATACAAACTAGATTTTAGAGTATTTTACATATAGAAATATAAATTTGTTTTCATAATTTTATTCCACTGTGAACTTCTTATATACTTGTGCTTTTAGTAAAGTAAAAGATGTACTGTGCTTTTACTTTTGACAACAAGTAAATGTATTCTCAAAAGTAAAATACAGGCCTTCTTCACAACTCCATCAACATCAATTAGTAGGTACAAAATTATTCTTTCAAAGACTTTGTGGTTGCTAATTCACTTGTAAAGGACCAAGGCTATTTTGCTATTAGAAACCCCTTGAAATAGTCATTTCTATTGGAAAGAGAAAAGAACTGTAAAACTTATATTTCCCTGCATATCTAACCATAAGATCTCATATTTGACTAGTACATGAACACAAAGAAGAAATTTCAAAAACAGTGACCATCAGATAATTGTAATCATAATTCCCTCTGTAATATCTTAAATGCTACCATTAATAATAGGGGTTCCTGCTAGCTATGTTACGCATTCATTGTATCACATATTAGTAATCATAGTACTAAAATCACAATGATTTCTACAATATTACAATTGATTTTTGAATAATATTATAGAAATTCAATTGCTTTTGTAGTAGCCATAGGATACTTTCTACTATATATTATGTATTTTTTTCGTTAAATATTTGAAAATGAAATAGATACTTCTAAAAAGATTTTGAAGGACCTTTTCAAACAACAAAATAATAGATGAAACCCATGTCTTTTTAAAATGGAATATTAAAGAATATTGAAGCATCAACTGCTAGCGTTGCTCTACATATTCAAATGTCAAGATTCTACTTTCATTGTTCATTTGATTAACTTATTATTATTATTACAAAGTTTTCATATTTGCAAAGGTTATTTTGTAAAAGTTTTGATATAAAGATTTCCTTTAATTACTTTATATAGCACTACATGAGTTTTTATTCTTGTACAATATTCACCATTGCATATATTTCATTCATCATTCAAGAAATTTCTATTGTTCAATCATGTATGCTTACTTATAAAGAAAATTATAAAAAATTTCAGACTTTTTTATTTCAAGATTTAGTGAAGTTTTTGTTCTGCATTTGTCTAATACATTAAAATTCTAATAAAATTCTAATGAAGAATGCAAAGCATAGCAAGCACCAACCCCTAGTGTAGATTGTAAAATATTTGTGAATAAAGTAAAAAATGCAGTTTTTTTTCACCTTGCTTGATTAAATTTTTTGGGTACCAATGTTTTCAGTTCACATTTCTTGCATTACTGATTTTCATTTTCTACTTATATACGTTAATTAGTTCAATTGAGAACCTAAAAAACAGATTTAGTAGAAAAAGCAATTAATTTTCAATTGTTAAAAATTTGTCAAGTAAAAGTGGATTCAAGATTGAAGAAAAAATGAAATTGTTAATAGCTTTTAGATGGAATTGAATTCCAACAATCCCAACAGTGAGATTGTGTTAGGAACAAAATCTTACCTTCTCCAACAAATTTTTTTGAAAAATTAAATTAAATGTAAAATTTTTTTTAAGAAGATGCTTAGTTTGCTAAAAAACTAAAATCTTCTAGAACTTTCTCATTAGTATCCCAAATTGAATGAAACAAAGCTTCACATGTAGAGAAAATAATAATCTTTAAAAAATAAATTTTAAAAATAAATTATTTCGAATTTATGTGATTTTTTGGGTGTTGTCGCCAAACTCCATTTCTCTTATTGTGCCACAATTTTTGCTTCTAGTCATCAACCAAATAGAGAATTGTATATTTACAAAGATCTTGCAAAAATACACAACCTCAAAGAATCCCAAAAAATATCACTAAAACTAAGACAATAGGAACTTACCATAAATCGGATCTACATTTTTCCTTGAGTGCACAACTGGTCCTTTAGGGGTTAAATAAGTACTTTCACATTCTGTATCAAATTTCATGTCATCAGCATGCTGTCACCTTCATTTTTTTTTATTATTGAACATGTTAAACCTAGAATAAAAAATAATCATTATTTTTAATGAATTGAATAAAATAGAATGGTTTAAAGCTTTTCACGTATATGTAACTCTAGAAAAACTTTTTTTTTTTTTTTTTTTGGAAAGGGTAGAATTTTCTATTTATACTTTCAAAAATTCTGAATACAAAAGATATTCGTTGTCTCAACTTTTTATTAAAGTTTGGGCCAAAGATATGGAAAGTTCTAACCTTGCACTCTTTTCTTGCTCTGTGGTGATCTCATTTTTTGTAGAAAATAAAATGAATTTTGAAGTTTAACCCCTAGAAGACCATTTGTCCCTTTGAGTTCCTGCTGTCTAAATTTTCAGTGCCATTTTTTGAAATTCTTGGAAGTTGTGTATTTTTGCAAGAGCTTTGTGAATATATATTTTTTTTGTTATTGATGCTTGGAAGCAAAAGTTGTGGCACAATATGCAAAAATGGAGTTTTACGGGTGGCACAGAAAAAATCAGATAAAGTCAAGATAATTTTTTGCAATTTTTTTATCAAAGATTACATTATTTTGTACATGTGAATCATTGGTACATTCAATTTGGACTAATAATTAGAAAGTTATGGACAATCTTAGTTTTTTGGAGAACTTAAGCATCTTCTTTAAAAAACAACTTGTAGAATTCATTTTTGAATCCCATTTTTAGAATTTTCCAGAAAAATTGTTAGATATTAGAACAATCTCACTATTCAAATAATTGGGATTCAATTCCATTTAAAAAATGGTGGGTGCACTTATTGTATCTAATCCAAACTACGTATGACCAAAACTTTATACCCCCTATATTATATTTTGAAATTTAAATAAATGAAAACAACAAAAATATGAATATGTTTTTCTAATTTGAAAGTTTATGTTTTGAATTATTGATGTTTATATTTGCTAAAGAAAATTATTTACACATTTTTGGAGTAAATAGATACACTGCAGAACTGAAAAATAACTTTCACATCCCTATATTATATCTTAAAAAATTGTCTAAAAAATGAACAAAAAATTCCTAAAAAAAACTTTCTATTGATGCAATGGTCATCTAAATGTATTCTTTATAAATATTTGAGTTGAAGAATATGCCACTTTAGGCTTATTTTGAACCTCTTCTAGAAATCATTCCATATGTAATATGTATTGGAAATTTTGGCAATAGAAACCTATAGTTATTTCTAAATAGTGCTCAAAATTTTAGGTTGAAATTATAGTTTATTAGAAACTACTTGTTTGCACGTGGTTTGTAGTAGTAGAACCAAGTGCCCTCCCTGAGATTTAAAAGCTATTGACAATTTAGTTTCTTCTTCAATCTTGAACCCAACTCAACTTAACAATTTTTTAATGAGTGAAAATTAAGTGCATTTTTTTCTAAATGGTTTTTGTAGATATTGATCTCAACTACTTAATGTAAATAAGTTGAAAATCAAAAATCAATAGTGCAAAAGATTGAATTAAAGAGATGCAAAACCAAAAAATCTAATCAAGCACGGTACAAAAATATTTGTTTTCTTTAGTTTCAATTCATGTACATTGCAATGTACATGGTCAAAGTTTCTGAAATTTATCCCATGTACTCATATACTAGTCATGTATAAGATCTTACGATTGAATTTGCAAAAAATAACAATTTTTAAGTTCTTTTCTCTTTGCAATAGAATTTTAGAATTATCAGTTGTAATCGTTTTTAGATTGGAAAATCACCTTGGTCCTTCAGGAGTTCAAGAACATATCAATTCACAAATGTGGATTAAGAAATTATGAAGTTATTTATATTCTTCTAGCTAATTCTTTTTTTAATAATCACCACACTCATCGTTGATCCCTTCTTGACAAGTAGTGTGCCTTGTGCTACAACAGAAATAAAAATAAGAGTAGTTTTAGGATATTTGAATTCATAAAGTCTTTGATAGTAAATATATGTTCTCTATGAAGGAGTGTAAGGCTTGTTCAGGTGTAAGAGATTGTATATTTTATATAAATAGACAGTTTTACGCACGAAGGAGTGTAACTTTTTTGGTTTGTGACATTTGAACATGCAATGTGAAATTTAATTTTCTTCCAAAATAAAATATAATTCAATTTAATTTTAATAATTTAAGAAGAAATTATAACTTTCATTGTAGATCCAAACGCCACAAAATTAGCACAAATAGAAAGCTCTACGCACGTCAAATGAGCGCAATGCTTTCTTTCTAAAGCGTTTGGACATATAATGTGGAAGTTCTATATTTACCTTCTTTATGAAGAGGTTTTCCATCATTCTAAAAAGCCACCGGATACCTTATAGCATTGGGTGTTTTTTTTTTACCTTTTGAGGCCCAAATGCCTCAAATAAAGTGGACTGCGTTAAGCCTATAGGAAAAATTAGAAGAGAGATTGGATGATAATGCAAAATTGTTCCAATTTTTATTCAAATCTTGGATGAAATTGCCAAATTTAAATGCAATTCATCTACATATGTAGACAAAAAAATAATTCTATGCAAACTATAGAAGAATACTAAAATATTTGGCTACATCATTTGATTGTATGTTGCCACTTCAGCACTTTTTCAAAAACCAAAAAAATTCCCTGCTTTATAGCTTCTTATATTTTAAACATTTTAAAAAATAAATTAAAAAAAATAAATATCAAACAACGTAACTTCAAGTATTGATTTTTAAATTTCTACTTATAAATTTCAATTAAATTTAAAAAAAAAAAAAATAGGATTTTTTTTTCTATATTTAATATTATTTTATGATTTCTTACTTATAAAATCTATGTTATAATTTAATAATTAAAATTTTTAATGAATTTTTAATTTAAAAATCAAAATATTATTTCCTTTTTAAAGCTTGTTCTTTTCTTTATAATCCTAGGTTTGGGTCTCCGTCTCTCTTGGCTTGCCGTGGTGACAGGCCCGCTTGCACTGTCGTCAGCAATCGCTTCCTCCTACCCCCTCCAGAGACGTGTACGCCGTAGGTGAAGTAGGGTTTGGATATCTCTTTCTTCCTCGCACCCGCACTTTTTGTTTCCCTCCGGTGTCTTGCGCTTGCTGCCACTCGTTGACGATAATTGTGAAGGCCATTTGTATCAGTCGCAGACTGTCGCGTCTATTTTTTTACGTTACTCACCTTTGTTGTTTTACATGCTCGTTACGGCACAGCGTGAGTCCCGAGGCAGGGACGCACTGACTCTGACGGAGGCACTGGGGCCTAGGGAATTTTCGATCCGTGTTGTACGGTTGAATGTGTTGGAGGATTGCTGGCCTCATACTAGCCAGAACTTCAGATATTCAAGCCGTCCGTCCATGCCGAAGTCCAGGAGAACGTGACCGTGAAGGGCCACCAACTTGTCGACGCTCGATAGTTTTTAGGAGTTCCTGAAGTAGCTTATTATTATCTTACTGCAGATGCAGTGCACTGTTGCACACTTTTAGTTCTCCGTAGTAGGGAATGTCAGAGGTACGAAAGGCTTCCAAGGAGATTTAGAAGGTACGCGTTGCAAGCTTCTTAGGGAATGTAGATCTCTCATCTTGGGTTTTCAAATTGCTGACTTGCCATTTTATATAGCAAACTTGCTTTGGTTTCTCCAAGCTAGAATGACTCGGTGGTTTCTTAATCTGGATTTTAAGTGTTATTTTAGCTTACTTCCAGGGTTTCCCTGCTTTTGAGCAGTTCTAGTATGCAGAATGTGCTTGAAGTTGAGTGCAGTCTCATTGCTTAGTTTGTGTTTTTCTGTTCTTCACCGCGGGTTTTGTAGTATTCTTGGAATGCTACTAATTGATTTCGATGATAAAGCGCCGGGAAGTTGGAAATCTTTGTGGACATGTGTTGTACGCCTTTAGAGAAGGTCATTTGATTGCAATCCCTGAGAAATAGGAATTTCACACATGTTTTGAGACAGGCAGGGCAGGTAGAAAGCTGGAACTTAGTCAACCGCAACTCTCAATTCCATCAGAAGCTTCCGTACCAACACCTTTGGCGATTGGAGAAACAAAGACACCAAAAGCATCGACAGGAGCAAATCGCTTTGAATCGTAAGCATTGTAAGTACATTAGTGTTTTTTCAAGTACATTAGTGTTTTTCCAAGTACATTAGTGTTTTTCCAAGTCTCTGTCTTTAGTGTACATTTTTTTGTAATTGTTCCATTAATTGACTCTTTTTTAATATATTGATCAATTATCATTCCTTGGACTTGCAAAATTCAGAGAAGGTTGTACCGCAATGGGGTTGGCACAATGTTGCGACGTGTGCGGTAACAGGTTTCCAAGAGAAATTTCAAAATTCTGTGCTGTCTGTGGAGAGAAGAGATTGGAGCAGGAAGTTATGGAAGAGGAGGAGAATGTTGCGGTGGAAGATGAGGGCAACATGAGGGGGCCTCCTGCTCGATTTGCGCTCCAAGAAAAATGTGTAAATAGACTATCTTACATTCAAGTTTTTGCTCCTCCAGTTTGTCGGGATGAGAATAAAAAATATGGAAAGAAAGCATTACTAGCTGCTAATATGGGTATTCAGCATAGAATTATGTTGGATAATTATGAGACAGCTAAAAAATGGGTAAGAGATGCACAGGGCGTTGGGAGATTGCCTTCAGGAGCATTTAGTCTAGAAGAAGAAGGAGTGCAAGAGCGTTTAAGGCAAATAATAAAAGAAAATTGCAAGAAATTGCAAGAAATTAAATTGGGCAAGAAGAATCATAAATGGGATGAAAGAGAAATTTATAGGTATTTAAAAAAACATTTGAGGTACTTGAGAAGAAAAGAACGAAATTTAAAAAACTTGATAGGAAATAACGAAAACGAGGGAGAAGAATCAAATGAGTTTGTAAATGAGAGTCCTGTGGAAGAAAATAGAGAGCTTTTGCAAATTCCTGTACAAGAAAATAGAGATTTCCCAGAGGAAACAACATATGGGGAAGATGAACCACCTCCAACTCTTGAAGACGACGAAAATTTTCTATTGGTGGTGCTGGGTTTACCCACCGTTGATGTTGTGAAGAGGCACCTGAAGAAGGTGATGAAAGATGTAAATGCCAGAGTCACTCCAAAACCTTTTGGTGTAGGCTACCGCCAATGGGACAAAGATAAACAAGTCAAGGAGGTCGCAAATTACTATCGCAACCAACGAAAGCAGTCTGTGGTGGCGCATGAAGGAGCTTTTTGAAGTCCTGCACTTTGAGTTGTTTGTTGAATAAGGTATTTGATGTTTTGATAATGTACAACTCCTTCCTTTGATTCAGTATTTGGGTCACTCGTCTAAGCATTGTGACAAAATCTAAGAGCAATGGGGGATTCTTTTTCTTTGTTTTTTTTGAGTTGGAGAGTGGTTTTATTATCCAAATGGTATTGTTTGGATTGGAATTTCTTGACACGTATTCTGGACATAGTATCCGAATGGTAGTATATGACAAAAATTTTGGTGTCTTGATGAGCGGAAATGTCATCGGTGGGATTTGTGAAGTTGACATGTTTGGGGCTGAACACAAAGATATGGTTCTTGATCTGAGGAGAGGTGTGCTGTTGGATTGCAGGCCGACATGGAACGTTTCGGCGACAATGGATCGTTGGACAACAATTTGGAATCTTTCCTATCTCACGAAGAAGTAGACACGCGTGAGTCTCTTTTCGGGGGGAGCAAAAAGAGCCTTGCTAGTCACAGCATGGATGTTTCCAAAGGTGAGTCGGTTGTAGACGAATATTCCTTGGTTGTGATTTGATCAGTTTCTTACATGGACTTTTCATTGATCGTGAATATATTGATCCACAGATTTATCAACTTTCCATACAGGCAGCCTGTGGTCTACAGTGGCCAACAGATCTCAGTTGGAGAATTGTCCACTAAATGGATGGATTGATGAAATTGTCCATTGTTTGTTTCCAATTTGGGGACTTGATTGGAATAGTTAGTTGACTTCACTTCCATGGTTGTGGCAGATTCGGCAATACTCCAGCAGCTCCTTGTGGTACAAGGTGGCATACGTCGAGGCTAAGGGCCGAGTGCATAGAGGAGACCAAGTGTGGCAAATAGCATTTGGCATAGAGGAGACCGAATGTGGCAAATAGAGGAGACAGAGTGCATAGAGGAGACAAAGTGTGGCAAATAGCATTTACCATTCTGTTATATTTCATCCAAATATGTGAATATATTCATCCATTTGCAAAGCAAATTTCATCCAATTATGCAATTGTCTTCATCCAAAATGATCCAAATTTCATCCATTTTTTTATTTCATCCAAATATCCAATGATATGCATCCAAGTGCTTGAAAAAGTTCATCCCAAATTTGAACAGAAATCATCCAAAATGTGCCCAAAAATCATCCAAAATGTGCCCAAAATTCATCCCAGTCACTTCTTGGAAGTGAAATTAGGGCAGCCTAATGCGTACAAAAATGGGCCAAAAGGGGGAGCAAAAGTTTCGCACCCCCCCACCTCGGGCATTAGTGTTAAGGGGGGGTGAAAGGGGGACCTAACCTGTGAAGAGTTAGCCCAGCATAAAGCCCCGAAAACTCCCAGTGCAAGATCATGTGCACTTCAATACTCTCTTATTCATCAGTACTTAATCAAATGACCGGCTTCATCACTTTTCTGATCGAGTTCTCTTACACCTTCTGAAACTCGTCGAAGGGCAGATTAATTGCACAATGGAGAGATTTCGTGTGCATACTCTCTACCTGAAGAGTTTGTATCACTATCAATTATAGACAACTTTCTTTTGTGACCATGAACTGTTCAAATATTAATTCAGGTATTCAAAATCTGTAAGGCTCGATGGAAGGTAGCGCTCTTTGAATTCAAGTATTCTGAACTTGATTTGTGTGGGTGTTGCGCAAGCAAATGGATGTGTACACAAGTCCGCACACCTGGACGTCGAAACGCCTTTCACCTAGCCGATTTCATAAACACGATTCAAATCAAGATACAATAGGAACCCTCAAATTGTGTTTCTCACTCGATAACTCATGCTCCGTAAACACCACAAGTTCAATTTCTCACTCCCAACAGGATCTGAGTGCTCTTCTTTTTCGCCGGTCTTAAGCGAGCGATCCTATGTAATGCGGCACCCACAGGGCCAATAAGGTAACTACACCTAAAATCACCGTGTTCTAATTGCGACCCCTATCTAGAAAGGATTGACATGTTGCTTGAAGTATGTTCTACTGTCAATGATGAGTTAGGTAGGCTTAGTTGGTTGCTTTAAGAACATACTTCCTTAGATAAGAGCGCGCAACAGTTTCTAAAATCCACGTTTTCAAAAGATACATAAGCATTTAATACCAATGACTTTGGTAGTGGTGGGCCAAAGTTTGCAAATGATTTAATAGTAGTAATACCGCTCTTGCCTCCCTGTCACATTGTATGCCATGTAGGTTCAGTGGATACCAAGCAACGCAGGTGAGAATGCGATGTAAATTTGACAGTTAATAGCGCATGCTAAGACCTCTAATGAGACCAAGTAGGAATGTACTTTAAATCATTTCGTTATGTATCTAGCAAGTAACCGTTACTTACAATATGATGAGATATAATTTTACTTTTCAAAGTTAAGCCAACTCATGTGCCAAACACCCGGTGTCAAGGTAGGGAAATTTCTAAAAAAGTCCCTCGAGTCACAGAAGGACCCCCTTGTAACTAAAAAACCAAGTGAGGAAGTGAGAAGTTGACCAATTCCGCAGTGCCTAAGGTATCAAGCTTTGAGTGCCTTGAGAAATCCAAAAAATACGAAGAAATAAAATGCATCATCAAATTTTAAGTGATTGCCATCATGTAGAAAATTGTAGAAAATTGTAGTTTTTTTTTAAATGTTTTTTTCTCAAAGATCATGTTTTTGTCTACGTTTGAAGCTTTGATTCATTCTATTTGAACTCATAATGAGAAAGTTATAGACAATCTTGTTTTTCAGGCAATCTAGCATCTTCTTCAAAAAACACACTTATAGAATTCATTTTTGATTGCAATTTTCAAATTTTTTCAAATTTTCTTTTTGAAAAAGGTTAGGTTTGTTTGCAAGACCAATCCCACCATTGGGATTATGGGTGTTTTATTTTCACCTAAGACCTATTAACAATTACGTCTTTCATTCAATTTTGGACCTACTTCTACTTAATAATTTTTTTATATGTGAAAATCAAATTTTGACATTCTAAATTTTTTTTTCCCATCTCTCAACTTTAATGTTCAGAATAAAAAAAAAATAACCCAAAGGTGTGTAGTGCAAAAAAAATCTACAAATGGCCGTCAAATTCATCTGAAATTGCAGGCCACAATTCAATTTTTTTTTTTTTTCCAACTTCAAATGCTAATATCTTCCAATCCGTACGGTCAAACTTCATTAAATTCTTACCACATATTCTAAGACAAGTGAAGTGTAAGATCCTACAATTAGATCCTAAAAAAATTCTTTTGGGTTTCTTGAGTGATCGCAACAGAAATGGAAGTTTTCAGTGGATTTAGAGCCAGAAAATGCCTTGGGGGCGTTTAGGGATTAAGTAACTATTGCCAATGAGTACCTGCTATTTTATGTTTTGACTGTGCAAACCAAAACAGTGTAGCCAGAGAGCATGCGCTTGAAATAGGCTTGTTGTGGAGTCACACAGTCGCAGGCTAGGACCTCCGACCTTATCCTGATCACCACTTCACCAGTATGATCTTGATGGTACTCATGGTCCAGCGCAGGTCCCTGCAACAAATTAACAATCTCCTCTAAAATTCGAACAGCATGCCAACTTCCACACAACAGCACTGAAACAGAGTACCAGCTTTCCCGGAAGACAGCAGCGACAGCCCCCTGCGAAGAACTCGAGAAGCAAAGCAAAGAAATGGTGAAGGGCCGGCAAGAAGGACGCGGTTGAAGCACTCAATTTAGAAAGTCTTCCTCGAAAGTCTGACAATGAAACGCGCACTGATCAGGAGGGCCGGCCATCGTGGAGCTCAGATATTAGCTCAATGTTTGGAGTATAATAATGCGCGGATTCACCATTTCTTTAATGCTAGAAACTGACGCAATGAAAGGCCAGCTCTAACTCCCCCCCACACACATGGGAAAACTCAGAAAATTTAAGTTCCTATTTGGAATCAGGGACTGATGTTTAGCTGCATTGTGATGCAGCTCAAAACTCAAAAAGGGACCACTCAAAAATAAGGGCTGAATTTTACTTTCATCATGTCGGCGGCCCTGAGCATCTTGAAATTAGGCAATTGGGCTGAAAGCATAACATTCAGTAGCTCTACAGTGATGGTGTGGTATATTCCACACCCCAACAGTGTTTCATCAGTAACTATTGATGAATTAGACAGGTGGAGGATGTAGAGGCACACCATCACTGTAGAACCAAGGCAACATCAACACATGTTACTTAATGCTATGAGGTAGGAGATCCATAAGGTGACCATTTACTTAGCAACTCATTAGTAATTTTGGGGTAGGGAGCAGTTTGACTTCTTTATAACATTCCTCAATAGATTTTCCTTGAAAGATAAATGGAATTGGCATATAATCCAAGTTGTTTCATAGTTTTTGGATCTTTGTAGAATGAGGTATGAATTTTGAAGTTGCAAATCAAACTAGACTTGAAAACCGTTCACTCTATAATATGGTCATTCATGGTAAATTGATGAAAGAAATATGTATAGGTTGGTTGAAGATTTAGGCAAGGTTGATAATGGATGCTCCAGTCTTGAAAAGGAGAGATACATGTGCTATTCAAAGGGATATATGACAACACTTTGTGTCAAAATCTCAAATAAGCATGTGTAATTTGGGCATATGAAGTAGAAAAGTTGGTCTAGAATTTATTAGATAAGGAGTTCTAGTTGGTCTAGAATTTATTAGATAAAGAGAGAAACAAAAAGTATTACATTTCATCTTTGTGATCGGTTTATGGTGACAAAAACTTCTAAAATTATGAAATGGAAATGCATTTTACACCCCTTCACATAAGGTGCTGATCTGCATTGGAATGGGAAAATTGAACAAAAAGCCCAATTGATGAGAGTATTTAGATCAATCAATGGTCCACCAATTCACATGCACTATATATTTATATCCTGTATTTGTCTTGTTGCATGAATGTCATGTAAATTTTGGTCTCACACTTCTATTACATCAATTGCACTCACCGTTGACACCTCTTCTAGCCTATCATTTATATAAACTCCAATTCAATACTGTACAAAATGAACCTCCATAAGATCAAAATATGGGAATTCTAACCTTGCCAATGCACCATGTATTAACATAGCTAATAAATCCCCATGTTTTAATTTATAATCAACCTTTTCTCTTTCACATGTATACATAGATTCAAGCGTGAACTAGAGTTAGCATATACTTAGACACTTTGAACTTAAAGTAGGAGATTACTTTCTTGAGGTACTCATCAACTCTTCATTTGAAGATTGATTGTGTGGGATGGACTAAATTGGATGCATAATTGGATGCAATTAAACACGTTCCCACGTTGTTGGTGTTGCAAAACGCACCTATGCAAAATAGACCTTCTTCACAGCACACATGCCTTGTTTCCAAATAGCTTGCCAAAGGATTGGTTAGCCAAGCACAAAATAATTTGGATGATGCACGAAACACTTGTATTATTTTCTGTCATACATTGTGTGTTGACTAGTTTTTTGGCCATAAATTTTACTTTTGACTCCAAATGAATCAAAAGTCATAAATAAGGTTCCTAAGACCATTATACACCTTGTCTAGTTTTTTGGAATTTTCAAAAAATGTTTTACTATTTAATAATTGCCCCCAATTTTATGTCACATTTGCCAATTTGGGGGGCTTGGAATAAAGTAGTACTTTCAAAAATGAATTTGGAGCTGAAATTTAGAGCAGATGATCTTGTGTTATACTTTTATCTACAACCCAAAAGATTTCTAAAAATAGTTAATTCAATGTTGTGTAGATGTGTACAAAGTAAGCCTCTTTTTACTTGCATTTCAAAACATGTAAAAATTATTTACTAAATATTGATTTCCTAATCTAAAACTACACCAAAATAAATCATGAGTACTGTTGTGAAATGCAACAAATATTGATAGGTGTTTTGTGCAATCACCCATTTTACAAAAATTTCAGCTCAAATTTTAGCTCAATGTCAGCAAACAAGCAAACTTTTACTACAAGAAAACGGGTATTTTATGATTGCAAAAATATGACTGAAGATGACTGGCAACTACTCGCAATCATATTCTTGGAGGCCAATACCTTAGTGAAAAATACAGCTGCAGAATATGACTGCCTTTCATTTTTTGGCCTTGTACCTCATAGGCGTATACTATACGCTCGTTGGGAATGCCAAAATACTTTGTAGGAAACGACACGAAACATGTTTGGAAATGTCAAGTCATATTGCAAGTCATATTTTTGTTGGAGTCATATTTTGCAGTCATATCTCCATAGTCGAGACATTTTTTTCTTTTGGGGCAGCCCAGGGGACACATGGGCGGACAGTCGTATTTTTGCGTTAGTCATATTTTGCAGTCATTTTTCCATAGTAGTGACATTTTTTTTTCCCTTTTGGGACAACCAAGGGAAATTTGGGTGTGTAGTCATATTTTTGCCTTAGTCATTTTTACAGTCATATTTTTTTAACAATCATATTTTGTAGTTATATTTTGTTGTTAGTAAATTTTATTTCTTCTGGGGCATACTAAGGAAAAGGTGTGCAATCTAAGATGGCCCTCTTGTATTTCTTTGGGTATAAGTGTGACTTGATTTCATGATTGCCTATTAAAAAAATAAAATAAAATTTTGTATATTGTGTCCATTACAAGAATTGGCAACCAATAATTTGGGGTGGCATATGTTTATATTTTAACTAATTTGTTTCAAATTTCAGATAGCCTATAGAAAATTTGGGCTGAAAAGTTGTTTGGAGAGTATCCAGTTATATTTTTGCCTCAATTATATTTTGTAGTCATATTTTTTTGTTAGTCACATTTTGTAATCACACTTTTTGGTAGCCATTTCTTTTCTTTGGGGGCAAGGAAAAGGTGAGCAATCTATGATGTCCCTCTTGTAATTTGGCCATTAAGGTCATTCCTTTGAGTGTAGGTGTGGCTCTATTTCGTGGCTATTAAAAAAACATTATTTTTTTGGGGGTAATGTAACACCTATAGAACTAGCATCAAATAATTTGGTAAGGCATATGTTTATATTTTAATTAATATTTTTAAAATTTTCATAGGACTTAGAAGGGAAGTAGAGAGGAATAAAGCAATTAACAACAACAGATAATTACATTTTTTTAAGGATTTAGGGGGAAATTAGAGAGGAATTAAAGCCTGTGAACAAACTATAACACTAAAGCAGTACCAAATCTAAAAATCCAGGTTAGAAAACGGGCTTGCCTTTTCCCACTATTGGGACTTGTTGTGAGGTTGATGATTGTGATACAAATTGAAAGCTAATTAGATTGATTAATACAAAGTGAAATCTAATACATTTAATCTAATGATGTAGATTGAAAGTTGTAGAGTTTAGAAAAAACACTTGAAGCTTGGAAAAACTCTACTCTACTCACTTGAAGCTTTGGGCATAGTTAAAAGACTAATTTGATCCCCTTATAGAGGTTTGACTATGTCTTAATAAATTAGAGTTGTTGATTATAATACGCATATTTGACTAAATGGAGTTTTAAAGTCTTAAGTATATACTTAATTAGCACTTATGAGGTTTATGTCATTACAATTGTTTGATTTATAAATAATTAGAAATTAATTAGTAAAAATAGAAGTCAAAGATTTTCATTCTAAATTATTCCAAAAAATTAAGGAAGAAAAGGAAAAATATAGAAAATAATTTAGAAAAAATCAAGAGGGGGAAGTAGAAAGAAATAGGTTGAAAGAGAAGAATAAGATCATAGATAGAATTTATACAACTTGTTATAAAAGTCATTATTTAAGTTGTATACACAAGGACACCATAAATGCAACAAAAATGGATCAATGCAAGACTCATGTGAGCTTAGCAAATTTTCAAATTTTAGTCAATCTGAAATTGTAGTGTAAATAGAGGCAAATGGATAGGTTAAGTTCACATTGAAGAAGTATAGGAGACAATTTGACGTTGTGAACATATTGCAAAGGAGGCAAATGGTCAAGATTGTGAAAGAGACAAATTAACTTGGTGCCGCTTAGGTTCCTGTTTGCTTTTGGGACCGGAGGCTTATATTATTAGATTTCCATTTTCTTCTCCCTTTCCAGTTTAAACTCTAGTGCGTCAAGTTGTCGTGTTGATACTGAGCTATTTCCTAAGCTTTAATATATATACAAAGTGTCATTGCAATTCTTGTATATGTTTCCTGTGTGTGTGTCTATAGTCTAGTGATTGGATTAATTGAGTGTGCATTTTTCACAATCAAGATCCAGTACTTGGATCCTCTGAATTGTTTGGGAAGAAATAAAGTGTGTAAGTATCCAATGATTGGACTTTTTAACTTGTGTGTGTGACAAATTGATTGTTACAAATTGTCTTTGAATAAGTTGCTAGTTGTAATGGAATATTAGTATTGTTCATAATTTGGTTGAATTACGGTGTTTCACTGACTAACTGAATAATTATCCAGCGAATTGACTAGACTGAACAAATTGAAGTGTCAGAATTTGGTATGAATTAGGAAGTGGTTATACAACAACCATGTGTGTTACAAATTGTCGATGTTGATATGTGTGTGATCAGAGTATGGTCTATAAGTTGTGAGCAAAAGAAGTGTTAAGCAAATTGTTTGTGTATGTGTCAAAAGAGAAGATGAAGACTTAGATAGGCATCTGATAAATTGTAATTTGAAATTGTTGAATTAAGACTATTAGTCATTGTGAAATGGATTTGTATGCTTGTGTGAATGTTTGCTTGTGATGAGCTTTGTGAGACAATTTGACAACTTAGAGTAGTTTGCCACGGTGAATTAGTTGTCTGAATTTGTCACAGGGTGGGAGGAAATTACAAATTGTCTGCGAGTGGTTTTCCATCCTTGAATTGCTGAAGATGAAGCAAATGGTTGCTCCGGAAGACGGAGCGGTTGCTGCGAGGAAAAGCAGGCCAGACAAATTGATGTGGAGTTGTTAGACCTCCAGGCGAGAGGTGAGTAGCTTTAAGTTGGTGAGAACTTGTTTCTACAATTTGCCGGACAAATTGTGCAGTTACAAATTTGAGCTGTGACTTGGTAAGAGATTCTTGATTGATTACAATTGGACTTAATTAATGTTGAGAGTATTAATTAGATGATGTAAATTCATATTTTGAGAAAGGCAATTTGTAGAATATGATTTGCACGCCTTTGTGATGCAAATTGTCAGTATGTTACAAGAGACAAATTGTTTGAGTATATTGTGTAAATAATTAGAGAGATAAAAGAAAGACATAAGAAGTATTCAACTTGTGAGGCAAAGAGATTTAGTAAATTAAAAACAATTAGTTTTATCAATGATAATTGACTCAAACAACTATTCATGTTGGATATGAACATTTAAACTCACCTGTGAATTGGAGAACAAGTCGCAGGTTAACAGCAAATTGACAATTTGTTGGATGATCAAGGAGCAGAATTACTGAGATTACTGTGGTTTGTGTGTGTTTGCTATATGGAAATTGTTGTCTTTTAGATTGCTTTGGAAATGAACTTAACAATTTAAATGCGTATAAATAAAATGTCTAATTGAATTACTTTTAATTGATTGTCCGATTTACAGAATAGAGAGAGTGAATCCAAAAATTCAACATAGTAAGAGTTAGGCAAATTGTTTTAGACTTGAAAATTGACCTAATGGTAACTGGTTGGTTCACGGACAATTTGCCTTACCAAGGGAATGTGCGTATGTTTATTATGCTGAAGTTGTAGTGTCTAAAGGTGTCGTCGGTTAACAGCGACCAACCAGTTGAAGACAAATTGTTATGAACCTTGAGAGAACAATAACTCAGTCTATTAGTTAAAAAGAACTTAGTAACTAAATGGTAATCAGTGAAGTCCTTGTGGATTAATAGCTTGGTCTTTGACAAATTGTTGAGATTGTGCAGAAGGAGAAGGAACAAAAATGCATTGCAATCCTTCCCTCCTTGCATGTAGTCAAAGACAAATTGCCACTGAATTGAGACCAATTTGTTACTCATGATAATTTAGTGATTAGGCTAAATAAATAGTGACTGGTCAAATTGCCTGGGTAAAGAAAATAACCAGTAATTAAGGAGTCTATGTATGATTGCTGATATATCTATGCTATATAAATATTGCACTAAGTTCTAGATCATGCATGACAAATTGTTGAGCATTCCTGGACAAACTGACTATAAACGCCCCTAGAACACTAGACGGGACCGAGACGGCATTTTCATGTGTCCATAGCATTATTTAAAGGACTGGCAACCAAATTATACATATGGGAATAAGAATGAATATATGTTTCCCTGGTGTTTTGTTATATTAAATCTCATTCCAATCTTGAAAACAAGTGACCCTAGTCACAAAACGTTAGACTATTTGACTATTTTCTAGATTTTAAACCCCTATATTAGCTGTCTGGGTGTTTGTAGAAGTAACAAAACTTAGATTACACCTCATGATACAATTTCAACTACAATATGAGTGTTGGAGAATGGAGATGTGGTAGAAACGGATTTCAAGGCATGTCCTTAAATTTGGCACTTTGTTATTTCTCTTCTCATAGAAAGCATAGTTACAATAGAAATTAAGAGGTTTAAGTCACACTTTTAAGAGTTTACTAAAATCTAACTTGAATTCAAGATCACTTCGGCACTTTCTAGAGGTTTCCATTAACATATCACAATTTTAAAAATAGATAAAAATTAAGGAAGATAAAATACAATGAAATGAAATAGTCAAGAGTGTTAGTTTTGGAATAATAATGAAAAACGTCATCCAATTCAAATTAGAAGGAAACTTTAAAATCTAGGTGACATTTTGAATCCAATCTTGAAAATAAAACTAATTTAGAATTATAGGCTAAAGAAAAATGTGGATGAAGTCTTGAAGGATGAATTAGAGACAAAACTTCATCCAAAAGTTTTGCTAAAAATATCTTGTTATAAAGATTTTTACTATTTTAGAATAGATATGCAGTGTTCTACAACTTAAATTCACAAATGATTTGAATTTTTCAGCTTGGATTTGGAAGTCTAGAGTTTGGGCCTAGATTAGATGAAAAACCATGTAAAACTACCACAAAACCTTTCATTTTTACAAATTGTATCAGTTTTAGTTAAGATTTGATCCACTTACACTTCATCATTAGAGAATACTTGTTTATTGCTTTGAATGCCAATTGAACAATACCTAAATATCCAACTTATAATTTGAAGCTCAACAACAAAGAAAATGGTGGTGCATACTTTAACTCAAGGATATAGATAAAATACTCACATATGTTGTGTGTTGAAGTTTGTTTCTTTCTTGAAAATGTTCTCAACAATGTCATATAAGCTACATTTTTTGAATCTCTACGCGCCCTACAAAAGTCACAAAATTATTCATATGAAGATTGAAGCTTAATGTGGGCACACGCGCGCTTGTATTGCAATTAAAAGATGGTTGTTTGGATGTTTTTACAAGGATGTAGACTACAAAAATATAATCCCTTTTTGCTTCAAAGATGCTTTTAAATAGTGTCTCTATCAAATACTTTTTTTCCTGCAGATTTTGTGCACGAACGTAGATACTGTGACAAATGCATACATGCATGGCATCTATTTAGATTTATTTTTCTATAAATGTAGGTGCTTTAAGGCCTTGCAGCTTTCCTTCCTACATTTTGTAGAGTTTTCATCTTGGGTACGCAATTCCTATAATCCTATATTATATGGCTTTGCTTATAATCACTTATAATGCATTTTCGTCCAATTTTAAAGAATATAATTTACTTTAATGGAGAAGATTCTTGTTGCCTTTTCCAATTAAAAGAATCCAAAAAATGTAACAATATATGAAATTGATAATTGTTTAGGACAATAATAGCATTATAAACCAAACTACGTGAGTTAATTCAATACATGTATCATGGAATAAGGTATCCAACTTTTTAGGCTTTTTAATAAGAAAATATTTTTAATTAGAAGAAACCTCTTGTATGGAATTTTAAAACTATGTATAAGTGTTCCAATTTCTTTATATATATTGTAAATGTTTTATAATATGTATGCAATCTAACGTTTCCTATATTTATTTTTTTATTTTTTTTGATTTGGTCTTCACCTAACTTCCTGATCTATTTAGTTTGATAATTTTTACAAAAATCGTCTTCTAAGCCATTTTAATGCCGATGAACCATGTGTTTAATACACAAGTTGCATACCTGCAATTTTAGTGTCAATATATGTATTCACTTTGGATCAAATTTTGTTGTTAAGAAAGCTTTGTTGCTTAGTAAAGTCATGTTTGGTGAGTCTTATGACTAAAACATATCATGTACATGACTAGGATAAGTTATATGGCTAGAGCAAATCATGAGCATGACTTAGACAAGTCACATAATTAGAGCAAGTCATGTACATGACTAGGGCAAGTCACATGACTAGAGCAAGTCATGTGCATGACTAGGGCAAGTCAAATAACTAGGTTTTTAAAACCCTAGCCGCCACTTCCATGTAATTGCCACTAATTTAGGATTTTAAAACCTTAGCTGCCATTATTTTGGAATGGCCTCCTTAAAGTGCAACATTTGACTATTTTTGTTTCTTCTTCTTTGTTTCTTGTTGCCTCTTAGGTTTTGCTTCTTGGTGCCTCTTAGTTCTTGTTTCTTGTTAATGCCTTTTAGATCTTGTTTCTTTTTGCTTCTCGCTTCTTGCTTCTTGCTTCTTGTTGCTTCTTAGTTTTTGCTTCTTGCTTTTAACTTTCTCTTCTTACCTCTTAGTTTTTAGTTTTTGCTTCTTAGTTTTTGCTCTTTGCTTTTAGTTTCCTCTTGTTCCCTCTTAGTTCTTAGTTTTTGCTTCTTCGTTCTTGCTCTTTGCTTTTAGTTTCCTTTTATTACCTCTTAGTTCTTAGTTTTACTCTTTACTTTTAGTTTCCTCTTGTTACCTCTTAGTACTTCTTTTTTGCTTCTTATTTTCTCTTGTTGCTTTTTAGTTCTTGCTTCTAACTTCTTGATGTTACATCTTAATTCATGCTTCTTGTTACTTCTAGTTGCATCTTAGTTCTTGCTTTTACTTCTTATTTGTTGTATTTTCTTGCATCTTAACTTATGTTTCTTGTTGCTTGTTGTTGCAACTCAGTTCTTGTTTCTATTTGTTTTTTGTTGTATCTTGTTGCATCTTACTTCTTGCTTGTTGTTACCTCTAAGTACTTGCCACCTTTTGCTTCTTGTTCCTTCTATTACCATTGTTATTCTTTCTTCTTGTTTATTTGCAATTTTCTAAAGATAGTGGTCATGACTTTTTCTTATCTTCAACTTGTGCAACATACTTGTATTGCCTTAAATCATTGAAGGTTGAACTATATTGTTCATTTCATTGAAAATGAACCTTGTTGATTGTATATATAGGCACCAAGATGGAAAGAAGTTATTAGAGGCTATTTGCAACACCAAAGAGGCAACATCTTCACATATTTGTAAGGAATATAGGTCTTATAAATGTGTAGGAATATACATTTCTAGAGTGCCATTGTAGTATGCTTTGTGTTAGTGACTAATAAATGTGATTGAGAAGAATCACATTCTTTTTTGCATTTTCTTTCTCTAAGATGACTATCTTTTGTGCATCTCAAAAATCATATTTACACATTTTATTTGAATGGAGACTCAAATTGTACTCATTTCAATTGAATTATAATTGAATGGAGTCTTTTGTTTTGTCATATTCATTTAGTATGTATAGAAAATGTGACTGTAGTTTATGATGGAAACTATCGTTAGCCTTAGTTACCTCAATTACACACGGTGCACACAAATCTAAGAATGTGACTCTCACTTACCTGGAATATCACGACAAAATATCTTGGTGAAAATTTGATTGGTTATAGTCACATGATGCTCACAATTATGCCAAAAATGTGACTCAATACTTTTAAAAATATGACTACATTCAATCAATAAATTATTAACAACATTCCATATAAGCTACCACATCATCCAAAAATATGACTCATAGGAGTCACATTTCAAATCAACAAAAGAATGACTTATGAGGGTCATAATCTAAATCATCTAACAATATGATTCACAAAAGTCATTTTTTAGCAGAAAATATGACTCACAAGAGTCATCTTTCACGATAGCAAAAAATATGATTCACAAGAGTCATCTTTCACGATAGCAAAAAATATGACTCACAAGAGTCATACTCACATCAACAAAGACTATGACTCACCATAGTCATATACAGGGTTGTCTTGTCTGACAAATTTTTGGGTTCGGATGTTGCGTTGTCTGTCTGACACGTGACGTTGCGAAAAAAATGTCGCGTATACATGACAAGACTCGTCGCGTAATTTTTTAGGGTTTGTTTTTATTTACCCCCCGGTAAATGGGTTGTCTGACGTGGATGGTGCGAAATGCTGACTGGGAGTGCGACCGCGGGTAGGGGCGCAAGCGGGTCCGCAAGAGGCGACCGCGGGTGGGGCGAATGCGGGTGAAGCGGTCCGGGGACGAGTGCGGGTGGGGCGACCAATGATCCGGCGACATTTCTATGAAAAAAGGTCCCAAATGGTGTTTATTTTTTAAAATTGTCTTCCAAGGCAAGTTGGTTGCATGCTTCAAAATTTAAGGATTGTTGAGAATTGTACAACATTTAGGAAAAAATTAGTAAGTGGACAGAAATACAAAACCATTTAAAACACTAAAGTATTAAGAATTAAATACTCATATTTAAAAATGACAATCCAAATGGTTGCAATGTTGCAATAAATATGTACATCATAGAAATTTTTTTAGGGGAAAATATTGAAAAATGAAACAAGTAAAGGACTCTAAAGTTTATTTTAGAGTAGAAAATCCATAACTACTCGTAAACTAGAGCGCATCATAAGTTTTCATCTCACAACTAAAAACGGAAGGATTCAAAGATTTGTATATATATATATATATATACCTTTGAAGAACCAATTTCAATTTTTTTTTAAAAAGGTGGATATTTCAAAAAATTTAGTTGTCCACCAAATTCTTAAAATCACATATCATGCAATAACTTTTAAACCATATCTTGATAAGTTATGAAAGTTGTTGTGCCTTAAATCTACTCTTTGAAGAAATGTTGTGTGAAAATTTTAAAGGAAAAAAACAAAATCTCTTTTCATAGTGAGCTGCCCAAAATTGCTATAATGCGAGAAAATGTAGTTTTAACATTTTAAGGTTAAGGTATGTAATGTACACCTTTTTATTTTGGCAACATAATGAGTATTTGCACCAATTCAATACCCCGGGAAGATCACTTAGTATAACTACAAGAAACCATGTGTGTTAAAGTGAATTTTGGACCTCGTATATACTTTTTCATAAAGTATATTTTCAACCTATAATTTTGAGGTTTGTTCAATAATGACTATAGGTTTCTATTGCCAAAAATTTCCAATCCAAATAATGTATGAAATGATTTCTAGGAGTCAGAGGTTGAAAAATGAATTGAAATGGCATATTTTTCGACTCAAATATTTATTGTGAATGCATTTTGATTACCATTGCATCAATATTCAGATATTAAATGAAATTTCAATAGGAATTTATTTTTAGCAATTTATTTTTCATTTTTAAGACAATTTTTTCTTGTATAAGGTAGGGGTATGAAAATTATTTTCAACTTTGCAGTGTATTCTTTTACTTGAAAAATTCATAACTAATTATATTTAACAGATAAAACATATCAATAATTCACAACATAAACTTTAAAGCTAGAAAAATCTACCCATATTTTTTTGTTTCCTTTTATTTGAATTTTAGGACATAAGATAGGGGGGTCAAAAAACTTAAGGCACGTAGGTTCCAATTGACACTAAGTGATCTCCTCGGGTTCAATACCAATTTTGTTTTTGGACTTCGTAAGGGCTTAATCATAGATACCTTTCCTAGAGCTCATTGCAAAATATTTTTGACTAACGAAACCTAAATGCAAAATCTTTTTGACTCCCTCAACCTCCATGCAAAATGTTTTTAAATTATTCTTGGGATCACCATCCTTTTCCATTTTTTTTGAGGGGGGGGATTTGTAAGGGCGTTGGAATTGGATACCTTTTCTAGACTTCAATGCAAAATGTTTTTGACTAACAAAATCTCAATGCAAAAATTTTTGGACTCACTAAACCTCAATGCAAAATGTCTTTGACTAACTAAACCCCAATGCAAATTTTTTTTGATTCCCTAAACCTCAATGCAAAATGTTTTAAAATTGTTCTTGGGGTCACCATCTTTTTCCATTTTTTTAAGAGGGGGGAGGAATTTGTAAAGGCATTAGAGTTGGATACCTTTTCTAGACCTGAATGCAAAATATTTTTGACTAACTAAATCCCAATGCAAACTTTCTTTGATTCCCTAAACCTCAATGCAAAATGTTTTTGACTAACTAAACCCCAATGCAAACTTTTTTTGATTCCCTAAACCTCAATGCAAAATGTTTTTGACTAACAAAATCCCAATGCAAAATTTTTTGGACTCACTAAACCTCAATGCAAAATGTCTTTGACTAACTAAACCCCAATGCAAATTTTTTTTGATTCCCTAAACCTCAATGCAAAATGTTTTAAAATTATTCTTGGGGTCACCATCTTTTTCCATTTTTTTTTAGAGGGGGGAGGAATTTGTAAAGACATTAGAGTTGGATACCTTTTCTAGACCTGAATGCAAAATATTTTTGACTAACTAAATCCCAATGCAAACTTTCTTTGATTCCCTAAACCTCAATGCAAAATGTTTTTGACTAACTAAACCCCAATGTAAACTTTTTTTGATTCCCTAAACCTCAATGCAAAATGTTTTTGACTAACAAAATCCCAATGCAAAATTTTTTGGACTCACTAAACCTCAATGCAAAATGTTTTTGACTAACTAAACATCAATGCAAATTTTTTTTGATTCCCTAAACCTCAATGCAAAATGTTTTAAAATTATTCTTGGGATCAACATCCTTTTCTATTTTTTTTTGGGTGGGAGTGAGTTTGTAAGGGCATTAGAGCTTGATAACTTTCCTAGATCTGAATGCAAAATATTTTTGACTTACAAAATCTGAATGCAAAATGTTCAGATTATTCTTTGATTTTTAACCTCTTTCTATTTTTTTTTCATCATTTGAAGGACATGAGCAATAGGCAACTCCTTTTTACAAGGTCACATTTTCAGAAATTGCGGTTCTCATGACTAGTAGGGTGAGGGTAAATTTTTTGGGGAGCTAGATTATAATAAGCATTTTTAAGAATCCAATAGTTGAGGTTTAGGTTTTAGGGTTTAGGGATGGGGTTTGGAACAAGGGAAGGAAATATTGCATTTTGGAATATTTTTTTGATGATTTCTAGCTTATCAATAAGATGACATTGAATTGGACGTCACTTTACAAATGACACAAGCGTACAGCCTTTACAGCTGTTCCATACAAGTGACCTACTTAGGCGATTTTGGGTAAGGCAATCAACGATCTAG
Source organism: Neckera pumila (assembly GCA_963969595.1). Taxonomy (NCBI): domain Eukaryota; kingdom Viridiplantae; phylum Streptophyta; class Bryopsida; order Hypnales; family Neckeraceae; genus Neckera; species Neckera pumila. The sequence goes on from OZ018409.1 coordinate 17,583,084, forward strand.
GGGCAAATGCGCGTCTTAAAGGGGGGGTCAGAATTGGGTGTACTCTAAAGACCCGCACTCTAGGGGCGACCGGCGGTCCGAGGGCGAGTGCGGGTCTTTGGGAGAAGAATTAAGAAGTAGCTCTCCTAAAATGACCCGCACTCCAGGGACGACTGCCGATCCGGGGGCAAGTGCGGGTCTTTGAGAGAAGAATTTGGAATTGACTGTCCTCAAAAACACCTGCACTCCAGAGGCGACCGACGGTCCGGGGGCGAGTGCGGGTCTTTAGGAGAAGAATCTGGAAGTGGCTGTTCTCAAAACACCCGCACTCTAGGAGCGATCGGTGGTCCGGGGGCGAGTGCGGGTCTTTGGGAGAAGAATTTGGAAGTGGCTGTCCTCAAAACACCCGCACTCCGGGGGCGAATGCGGGTGGGGCGACCGGCGGTCTGAGGGCGAGCGCGAGTGGGGCGACCGGCGGTCCAGAGGCGAGTGCGGATCTTTGGGAGAAGAATTTGGAAGTGGCTGTCCTAAAAAGACCCGCACTTCAAGGGCAACCGGCAGTCCGGGGGTGAGTGCGGGTCTTTGGGAGAAGAATTAAGAAGTAGCTCTCCTAAAAAGACCCGCACTCCAGGGGCGACCGGCGGTCCGGGGGCAAGTGCGGGTCCTTGGAAGAAGAATTTAGAAGTGGCTGTTCTCAAAACACCCGCACTCTAGGAGTGACCGGTGGTCTGGGGGCGAATGCGGGTCTTTGGGAGAAGAATTTGGAAGTGGCTCTCCTCAAATGACCCGCACTCCAGGGGCGACCGGTGGTCAGGGGCGCGAGCGCGGGTGGGGCGACCGGCGGTCTAGAGGCGAGTGCGGGTCTTTGGGAGAAGAATTTGGAAGTGACTATCCTAAAAAGACCCGCACTCTAGGGGCGACCGGCGGTCCGGGGGCGAGTGCGGGTCCTTAGAAGAAGAATTTGGAAGTGGTTGTTCTCAAATCACCCGCACTCTAGGGGCGACCAGCGATCCGGGGGCGAGTGCGGGTCTTTGGGAGAAGAATTTGGAAGTGGCTGTCCTCAAAACACCCGCACTCCGGGGGCGACCGACGGTCCGGGGGCGAGTGCAGGTGGGGCGACCGGCGGTCTGAGGGCGAGCGCGAGTGGGGCGACCGGCGGTCTAGAGGCGAGTGCGGGTCTTTGGGAGAAGAATTTGGAAGTGGCTGTCCTAAAAAGACTCGCACTCCAAGGGCGACCGGCAGTCCGGGGGCGAGTGCGGGTCTTTGGGAGAAGAATTTGGAAGTGGCTGTCCTCAAAACACCCGCACTCCGGGGGCGACCGACGGTCCGGGGGCGAGTGCGGGTGGGGCGACCGGCGGTCTGAGGGCGAGCGCGAGTGGGGCGACCGGCGGTCTAGAGGCGAGTGCGGGTCTTTGGGAGAAGAATTTGGAAGTGGCTGTCCTAAAAAGACCCGCACTCCAAGGGCGACCGGCGGTCCGGGGGTGAGTGCGGGTCTTTGGGAGAAGAATTTGGAAGTGGCTGTCCTAAAAAGACCCGCACTCTAGGGGCGACCGGCGACCCGGGGGCGAGTGCGGGTCTTTGGGAGAAGAATTTGGAAGTGGCTCTCCTCAAATGACCCGCACTCCAGGGGCGACCGGCGGTCCGGGGCACGAGTGCGGGTGGGGCGACCGGCGGTCCGAGGGCGAGCGCGGGTGGGGCGACCGGCAATCCAGAGGTGAATGCGGGTCTTCGGGAGAAGAAATTGGAATTGACTGTCCTCAAAACACCCGCACTCCAGGGCGACCGGCGGTCCGGGGCGCGAGCGCGGATGGGGCGATCGGCGGTCCGGGGGCGAGCGCGGGTGGGGCGAGTGGAATCAGGGTTGACTAGCTGCAAACTTTGGAGGCCAATAACTTTTGCAAAAATGATCCAAATAAGGCATATAAGATGTTTTTTGGCATCTACAAAAAATTTAGATGCCGAAAAACATCTCATATGCCCAATTTGGGTAATTTTTGCAAAAGTTATTGGCCTCCAAAGTTTGCAGCCAGTCAACCCTGATTCCACTCGCCCCACCCGCACTCGCCCCACCCGCACTCGCCTTTTGCGACCGACGATCGCCTTTTCCTATGACATGTGGATGCCACATGGCGGCCAGCTGGCACATGGTAAATACATGGTAAAATTCTAAAAGTCAAAGGTAACTTTGACTCCTATTAGACGGACGGGGGGGTCTACTAGACGTCCATGACGTCGTGTTTGTCGCGCTGTCACGCTGTCGCAACAGAAAATCCATAGTCATATTCCACGTCAGCCAAAAATATGATTGTACGCAGTCATATGCCACTTAGGATTTTTTTTTTTTGCTTTTGTCCGAGTACCTTAAGAAAAAGTCAAGTGTATCAAAAATGGTCAACATATATGCCACGTTGGCAAAATATGGCATTTTTTGGCTAATTATACTTCCCAACCCATATGACTGCAAATATGACTCATGTCTGAAGCGACCCGTTGGTAATGATTGGACCTAGTCATAGCGCAGATCATCTACAGTGATTTCTGCATGAGTCATATTTTGAGATTTTACGACTCATTGCAGTCATATTTTGCAATCACAAAATATCATTTTTGATGTAGTATTATTGTAGGATGGATGAAGCTAAGTAATTGGAACTAATACAAAACTCCTAGAGATAAAATATCTACACAATGCACAATGTATTTTACATAACATTGAATAGCATATATTCAATGAGATTGCCTTGTACTCTTCAAAGTCCTTATGCACAAATTTCATCCACATATTATTAATGTAAGCTTCAATACCGAGACAATGGCAGGACATTTTGGAAAGCTCCATCTTTTTGGCTAATTCTAGGACAAATGATACAAACAACAAATAATAATAAAGATAGATGGTTTGCCAAAATCCAAAGTATCCATTGAGTTATACACCAATGTAATCTAACCATTTGCCATCAATAAATTATTTTGAGTGTTCTATAGAGAAAAGAAGCTCTTTATGTACACATGGCGTAGTAGGAGGTAGAATAGCCCATATTAAATATGTAATATAGAATTTGTAGTTTTTCAACCGCTCATAGTTCAGTCTAAAGTAGGAATTGCGTTCAAACTAGAATTTGAGACCTCATTTAGGCATAGATGATTGACATTTTGCAAAAAATCTTTGAAATAAAAAAAGGTGAGTACAAGTTATATTTCATCTCCAAAAGTCCGTATGAGATTTTTATATTTCACTTAATTGTTACAAACAAATCTGAGAGCGGATGTTGGAAAATGTCAAAATAAAATCCTTTCCAACCCCTCTATGATATTTGTCCATAACTTTTGAGTAGAATATTGAAATCTCAAATGGATTTTTGGAGATGAAATTTAATTTGATTTTTAAATTATTTAAGTTCTAAGTTTTTTGAAGAAAGTTATTCTACTATGCCTAAATGAGGTCTAAAACTATAGTTTTAACACAATTCTTACTTTAGATTTAACTGGGAGCGATTGAAAAAATACAAAGTCTAGATTACAAATCCCACATTGTTTATTTCATCTCCTACCACCCCATAATTCTATAAAAGGTGGTACTATAGTTCCAAATCACAAAACATGAGTGGCTTACAAAGCAAAGTAATGGAATTCAAACATTAAAAATTTTAACCTCAATGAATTGGTTGTCATTTGGTTCAAAGTTGCTAGATTGTAACATTTTTTAATTGAAAGTGTTTCAATTCCTAGTAACCAGATTGTGTAGTCACAACCTTGGCATGGACTTGAACTTTGACATTTTTCATAATGTAGCAAATTTGAGTGTGGAATATTCCACACCAATTCATCCCTCGGATGAAATGATCATTTCGTCCACGGGAAGGCAGCTTCTCTGACCTCTACTAAATGTTATAATACTTGCAAGCATTCCTATATTAGATAATTTACACTTGAAAATTGTACATTGTTGCCACACAGAAAAGCATGGATCTAGATACAACCTGTCTATAAGCTACATTTATGGGCATCATCCAATTGTTATCCTACATAAAAAGATGTTTTCACTTGTCAAGAGTGGTGTTAATGAGGGGCTTGGAATGAATGTAGGTACAATGTTGGACTAGATCCACTATCCTAAATTACTCCTAACACCAAATGCAAACATATAGATTTGTTTGCCATTTAGGCCAAGAATTACGTGGTGTTAGTGAGAGGGCATTTTAGTACACCAATAGAACTTCTTCACTCCTAATATCACTCCCTAATTCTACTCCTAATACCAAGTGCAAACACTCCTTACTTCTAAGTGACACTGTTTATCGACATCCAACTAATCAAGTATTTGGTGAGAATTTAATATAGGTATCGATTATCTACAGGTGGACATTTAGTGTGGACATTTAGTGTGGGTGGCTTGTAAGCAATGTCATAACCGCAACATAAGGTAGTAGGCTCTAAAAGCAACCCTTTAAGGGCTGATTCACCTTTTTTTTTATAGGTTTGCATGATCAGATTTAATTTTAGCTCATTTTTCAAAGAAAGAAAAATAGATGCCAATGAAACGTAACACAAGTGGTTTCATATTTTTTGAAGCATTTTTGAATTGGTTATAGATTATCAAAGATTTTTGTTGTAGGTACCTATTTGTAAACCTAGGTCTCCCAAAATCCGTCCTCTTGCAACATCTAAAGTGATTTGAGGAAATCAAGATCAATGATTGGCTCTCGTAATAGAAAAACAAATTTTCCTTGATGCATTCAATAGCTAAAGTGATCCATTCAAGTATCACCTCCAATCCATTCTACAACTAAGTATAGGGTCGATTTGAAGAAGCGGGTCACTTTTAGAACACACTACCTTATCATATTTAGTGTAGCTCTTATGCTTACAGTCAAAGCAAAGTGCCAATATATACTGTCAACGAGCTGAACTGTGACTGTACTAAGTACAAGGAAAAGAGAATATTTATTTCTTTGCCATATTTCAAAGGATTGTTCAAAACCTCGTACAGAAGTAGGTACAAATGAATGTCATTAGGAATTTATTTCTTTGTGAAATTCAGGCAACACAAAGTAGTAGTTTAAATTGCAGAGGCTTAAAATAATTTGAAAAAGTATGATTTTGGCAAAGTAGTGTCACACGCATTAAAGTGGAAGCACTCATTCCCATGGATTTAAGCAATTTAGCATAGCTGGAGGCATCTTTTGCTACAAAAAGTAATTTCGCGGTATTAGCAAGTGGAAATCATAAATTTTCAAAACACAAATAGAATTTTTGGATAAGGCATCTTATTTCTATGAATTTTTAACCCCTAAAGGACCAAGGCCTTTTTTTTGCCAAAAAACTCTCAAAACTGCCATTTCTAGAGCAAAGAGTATGAGAATCTGAAAATTGCATTTTTTGCACATCCAACCAATAGATCTTATACCTAACTAGTATGAGAATGTGTGGAAAAATTTCAAAATTTTTGACCGCACAAGTTGCAAGATATCTGTGTTTAAAGTGAAAAAATCAAAATTTTCAGCACATTGCTGGACTAGATTTTATGACTTTGAACCATTTTAACTTAAATTTTTGGCATGACAAAGTTTTGGACTTTAAATATTTCTAGTGGAGAATTCAATTGAGAGTAAAGGAAAAAAAAGATATTCAAAAAAACTTGATTTTCATTCTTAAAAAAATTGTTAAGTAGAAGTAGGTACAAGATAGAAGGAAGATCTAAAGTATTAATATCTTTTAGATGGAATTAAAATGCACTAATCCCAATGGTGAGATCGTTCTAGCAAAAAAACTAAACTATGTGAAATTTTTTTTTTTAAATAATTGCAAAATTGCATTCCAAAATGAATCCTATAAGTTATATTTTTCAAGGAGATTCTCTAATTGCCCAAAAAAACAAGATTGTCCATAACTTTCTCATAAAAAATCCAAATGAAATGAATCAAAGCTTCCCAAATAGGCAAAAATATAATCTATAAGGAAGAAAAAAAATTAATGTAAAAAAAATTTGCAAATTTTTTTTGTTGCCCCCTCTCCCCTATTTTGAGCTTATTTGGGCATAACTTCTGTTCCCGGGCACCGATTGAAAAACAAATTATATCCCCATGAAGCTTATCAGTTTTTCTATCTTCCAAAGAAAATTCAGAAAATAATGTCAAAATTCAGCCCATAGGTACCTGCCCAAAATACCATTTGTCCCCTAAACAGACAATGGTCCTTTAGGGGTTAAAGTAGAACTCCCTAGGGCACCTCAACACCACATTTGTTTCTAATAAACTGCCTTGATTTCAACACGGAGATTTTAAAAAATCAATACCAACCAACCACTAATAAGCATGGGTATGGTTTCATGGTACTTTGAAGGGACACTTTGATGGACACCTAATGTGCTGCAGCTGGTACATGGACATAATTGATGCTTCCACCTTAGTAGATTATTAGTATAGACATTTTTGCCAAAAAGAAAGGATCAATTCTAAACTTGAGTTGGACTTGTATCAAGCAATTTCTAGTTTTTGGAACATAGAAACTACTAGTATTACTTCAATAAATAAGAGAATGTAGTTCTTGTAGATATGGTGTGGGATCTTGAAGAACCAAGCTTGTCTTAGAAACCTAGTGCAAACTGTACATGCTTGTAAGTATTTGCTTATATCTATGTGCAAATAAATATTATTTACCTCAAGTTCATCTAAATGATCATGAAAGACAATTTTCCGAGAAGATTCAAACATTACTTTAGATTAACCTTGGAATGACATAACACTACTTGGGTGATAGGTCCCCAATCACAAATTAACTGATTCAATTTTTGAATTAATAGGTATATTCTGTATTTCTACGAGAACCCAAAAAGTCATTTATCAAAAATTTATTGTCTTTAGCATCCTTTGAAAATTACAAAATGAGAAATTACTTCCTCGTCATTCTACAAATTGGATTAGGCTGCATTCAAAAAAAAACACAAATCTTGGAATTCGGGATTTTGCATGTTGATGGTGGGGCCTAATTAAGAGGTGAGCCTTCACCAAAGCAGGGACATGCCAAAAGTATCAGATTGGGCCACGGCTGATTTGGCCGTCTGCTAGTGGAGATACTCCAATGAAAGCTTTATACAAGTGTTTGCATATGTTAAACCTTGCGAGCTTCAAAGTCCATATGTTGGATGATGAATACAATGATTTAAAGCTACATTTTTCCAAATGACTTATCATTCATCAAAATTCATACTTGAATCTCAGAAAGATAACATCATTTATAAATAAATTGATGAACTTGAGGTAAATAATGTCTTTGTTCAAGATACCAAAAAGGAAGGGCATTATCACCACATCGTTGCCAAATTTTTAAAGAAATTTTAGAAAAAAAGGTTCAACAAATGCTAAATACAAATGTATTTTTGTAAGATTCTTTTTCTTTACAAAATGAGAATTGTAAAGAAATATAATTTTCCCAAAAATTCAAATTGGCATCTCTTTGATATTTTTTGAAATCTATTTATACATAATACTAAAATCATGAATACTTTGTTCATAAATAAATAGAGATCCCCAAAGAAATTGTGGTCATATGATTAGTAGAACAAAAAAGGGTCTTAATCTACCTTCTATCCAAACCAACACAAGTCTTTGGGATTGTTGCGCCACGTGCTCTCTTGGCGACAAGCTTTAAACTAGGAGCAATTGTACGTTTTCTTTCTTTTTGGTTCTGAATGAGGTCAATATATGTATTTATTTGCAAAATGATAAAAAGATTTGATATATCCCCTTATGTTAACTATGTAGTGAGTCCTTGTTTTATTCCTCACAAACAACTTAGTCGTTCGAGAAATTACTTCATGAATTTTTTTTTCTTTGGTCGTTGCAAGAAACACTTAATGTTTTTGTCTTTAAAATATTGTTTTTGGCCACAATGTTGCTATTGCTATAACTACTACAAATTTTGTGGGAAAGCACTGCAATACAAATCTAGATTGTTCATTGTACTTGAATGTGCTATGACCATGGCTGGTGGTAGTACAAGAATAGTATGTGCTGCAACCTTAATAGGTCATAATGTACGATTGGGCCCTCTTTTGATAGTGGGTCAATTCTACAATACTATGCATTGCTACTGATTGCACCAGACTACTACAAAATTAGAGGGGACCAAAAATTAGTAGAAAATGGATGCATAAATATTTTGATTTTTTATTCATTTTGAAAAAAGATCACAAAAGAGAATATAATAATGGCCATTTTTATGCACTTTGACAGTTTGACATGCTTGATTTGCACCAATTAAATACTTTTGAATGAAATTTCTTTTTCATTCAATTCTTTGCACCAAGGACACACACTTTGAGTCCATGTGTAAGCCAACACATAAGAGAATTTGCAAAAATCTAATCATCATTATGCGCACTCTTAAAACAGCCCCTACCTCTCCAATTTTTGACTCCAAAATATGCATTTTCATGTCAAAAATATGACGATTCCCCCCCCCCCCCCCCCTTCCAAATGCCAAAAGAAGAGATTGAATCAGAGGCTATTTAAAAACAATAAACCAATTTTCAAACTGTACAAAGAAATTACTGAATCTCTACAACTATCACATGCACAAATCTTTATTTCCAACTTCACATACATTGAACAAACACCACAAGGTGATAGTTGAGAAATCACCCGTTTAAAGTTGTGATTCACCTCATTGAGAAGAAACACATTTTCATTGTTGAAAAGGAACAATGTGATCCAGACCCATGTAGGTTCAACCCTGTAAGACATTTCAAGCCTCCAATGCTTTAAGGGAGCACTTTCAAGGATGAACATCCTTGAAGGTCCAACTGGCCGATGCTCTCTGGAAGCTCACTCAAGGATTTACACCCTTCTAGTCCCAACTTCGTAAGACATTTCAAGCCGCCAATGCTTTGAGGAAGCACTTTCAAAGATAAACATCCTTCAAGATTCAACTCAATGACAGAGTTCAACTCACCAATGCTCTTTGGAAGCTCACTCAAGGATCGACACCATGTTAGACTCAACATGGAAAGACAACTCAAGCCTCCAATGCTTTGAGGAAGCACTTTCAAGGATGAACATCCCCAAAGATCCAACTCAATGAGAGAGTTCAACTCGCCGATGCTCTCCGGAAGCTCACTCACGGATTGACACCATCTTAGACTCAACATTATAAGACAACTCAAGCCTCCAATGCTTTGAAGAAGCACTTTCAAGGATGAACATCCCAAAAGATCCAACTCAATGAGAGAGTTCAACTTGCCGATGCTCTCCGGAAGCTCACTCAAGGATTCACACCATCTTACACTCAACATTGTAAGACATTTCAAGCCTCCAATGATTTGAGGAAGCATTTTCAAGGATGAACATCCTTGAAGACACAACTTAATGAGAGAGTTCAACTCGTCGATGCTCTCCGGAAGCTCACTCAAGGATTCACACCCACAGAGGATCAACTTTGTAAGACATTTCAAGCCTCCAATGCTTTCAGGAAGCACTTTCAAGGATGAACATCCATCGAGATCCAACTCAATGAGAGAGTTCAACTCGCCGATGCTCTCCGGAAGCTCACTCAAGGATTCACACTCTGCGAGATCCAACTTTGCAAGACATTTCAAGCCTCCAATGCTTTCAGGAAGCACTTTCAAGGATGAACATCCCCAAAGAATCATCTCAATGAGAGAGTTCAACTCGCCGATGCTCTTCGGAAGCTCACTCAAGGATTCACAACTATTTAGATCCAAAACCAAAAGAGACCTCCATCCACACATCTCGGGAAGCTGTCCATCAAAAAGATTTTCTGAGAGGTCAAGATATTGTAAGGCTTGCAAGTTGGAGAAGAAATACTCTGGAATAGACAATCCCTTCCTACCAATAGACATTGCCCGTAGCAAACACACTTGAAGATGAGGAGCGTCAAGTTGGTTTGGCCATTCCAAAATACTGCTCTGTACAAGTGACATCCTTTGCATCCTCTCTAGTGTCTTGTTTGCAAACAGTGATGTCAATACTTTCCCTGATTGAAACCAACATTTGTATGCACAATCCTCCGGTTTGGCTGAGTCAATGATGTACAGTGCAAGATCCCGCATAATGTCATGGACAGTAATGTACCCAAAATCACGATTCCAATCAATCATGGACCGCTTCACAAGAATTTCAAGATGGGCCTTGGCTACATCTTCGAGATTCATTCCATCAAGTACACCAAATAGTCCCTCCGTAATCCACATCTCGCATAACTCTCCAATATAAATCTTGTAATCTTCTGGGAATGCGGCACAATACAAAAAACACATCTTTGTCACATCATGCTCTAAATTATTGTAACTCAATTGTAAGCGGTAATACATCTCATCCTCCACATTGGAATCCAATATTGGCTTGGAGTGCTTCAATTCGTGTAAGGCAAAACACCACCCATCCATTTCATGCTTGTCTAGCATGGTACTACCGATCACTCTCAAGGCTAGATGAAGACCTTTGCATTACTTACAAACCTCTCTTGCCAAGGCTTCTGATATATTTGGTGGAAGAAGGCCATTTTCAAATGCATGAGCACAAAACAATGTCCAACTATCCTCATCGGAAAGCAATAACACCACTTCCACTTCGGCATGAACTTTGGAAATGACTGTCATGCTTCGGATTGTTATCAAAGTTGTAGACCCAGGAGCTGAGGCAATATTCAACCAAAACATCATTTCTTGATGATCGCATGGATTTCCCCACAATCATTTAAAATCAAGAACACCTTCATCTTGGCAAATGCATTCCACAAATATGTGCGTTGCTCCTCTTGGTTGCGATGAGCACACTCGTCTTCAAATACACCATCAGTCAAGAACTTCCCCATGGTTTTGTACAAGTCTGGAATCCTTGCATCCAAGCCAACCATAATCCACAAGATCCCATCTGATCCATAAACGGCTTTGATGTCTTCATCATTGTTCAACTTCGCAGCAAGCAAAGATTTCCCAGCTCCACCTCTTCCTTGCAAACCAAGAAAGGTGGGCTTGGCTTTTGTGTAGCTTGCCAATATGCATGTCTTCAATTTGTTGAATGGTTTTTCCACCCCGACAATCAATGGAGGAGTTGGTTGCGTCACAAAATCCACTTTTGACTTTGATTGCTTTTGAGCTGGGTTTGAAGTTTGGATACTCACACCAATTGTGGCTAGAATTGCATTCGACCTTGCCTCCTCAATTTGATCATTAATGTGTTTTAAGCGAGATGGTAACTTGCGCCACTGCCACACTTTCATCAGTCTCATCCACTTGCCACCTTTGGACTCTAGAAGACATTCTTCTAGAACACTTTGAGCATTGCTTAGTATGGCATTGAATTCTAATAACCAATTCACATGAGCTTGCTCCAAGATGGTTGAATTTCCTTCAACGACCTCTAAGAGAGGTACAATTTTATCCACCTTCACCTTGAGAGCTTTGCAACTCTGTTTGATTCTTATTGCCCCTTTGGCAGCATTGATCACTTCATTGAGCAACAAACTCACAATTACTCCTACCAATGCTGGAGTAAAAAGTGGATCCCCCACGGCAAGTTGGCAACCTATCAATTTGCCAAGAAGAAGATTTTAGACTATGATAAGAACTTAAGGAAAAGTACACGTCATCAAAAATTCAAAAAGAATTTAAACAAGATAAGATTGTCTAGACACTTCAATGTAAAATGAAAGTGTTGAGATTAATATGCAAATTTCATGCTATTTCTATAGACATAGCCATATATATACACGTAGAAAATAAAATCCCTTACCAAGAAAAGGACCTAATTCGTAACAGTGACTATAACCTTTCAAGGCCCAAGGCCTTTTTCTTGCCAAAAAACACTCAAAACTGCCATTTCTATAGCAAAGAGTAAACTAAATTGAAAATTGTATTCTTTGCACATTGAACCGTAGGATATTGCAACCTAACTAGTACGAGGACATGTGGGAAAAATTTCAGAATTTTTGACCGCATAGATTGCAAGATATCTACATTTGAAGTGAAAAACACAAGTTTTTCAGTACATTGTGGGACTAGATTCTATGACTTTGAACATTTTTAACTGAATTTTTTTGCACTACAAAGTTTTGAGCTTTAAATCTTTAAAGTCAAAAACTGAATTGAGTTCTAGGAAGAACAAAAACAATCAAAATATTTTCATTACTATAAAATTTGTTACGTAGAAGTAGGTATGAGATAGAAGGGAATGTGAAATATTAAGATCTTTTATATGGAATTAAAAAGTACTCATCTCAATGGTGAGAACGTTCTAGCAAAAAACTATACCTTGCAAAACTTTCCTTTCAAAAATTGTTAAAACTGCATTTAGAAATGAATTCTACAAGCCTGAAAACAAAGATTGTCCATAACTTTCTCATAAAAAGTCCAAATGAAATGAATCAAAGCTTTCTAAGGTAGGAGGTCGAGAAATGGAGCATCTAAGCGTTGAAATTGAATTTTGGGGAGGTAAAACATCTTGACATATTTTCCTATAAATTTTCCTTCAAAGACAAGTGGAAATGAAATCTAACCCAAGTTGTTTGGTATTTTTTCAACCTTTCTGGAATTGGTTACAAATTTTTGAAGTTGAAAAAGGGTGGTCATTTGTGGTCATCAAAATGGACCACCTCGTGAAATGTGCACAAGTGGTACATTGAAGGAAGCAAAATGTACCTTCGAGTCATGTTACATTTTAATGACTCTCTATTTTACAGCCTCCTACCTTAGATAGACAAAATTATAATCTATAAGAAAAGAAGTAAAATAAAATAAAATAAATAAAATTTGCAAATTTTTTTTGTTGCTCTTTCTTACCTGTTTTGAACTTATTTGGGCATAACTTTTCTTCTCCGGCAGCAATTGAAAAAAAAATTTATTCCCATGAAGCTTAGAAGTTTTTTAACTTCCAAAAAAGTTTTGAAAAATCACAAAAAAATTCAGCCCGTAGGTACCTGCTTGAAATCCCATTTGTCCCCCAAAGGAACAATGGGCCTTTAGGGGTTAATAGAAGTGATCTTTTCATATACATGCTCAACATCAAGTTGTTGAAGTCACCATTTTCTTTAATGGTCTTGATATCCAAAACCTAGAAATTCCCCTTGTGGTCACTAAAGCGTTCTATTATTCATGGAAACTTTCATTGTGGTGCATTTGAGCTAATTCAATTGGGGCTACATCTCATTATTCAAGACTAATGGTCTTAGATTGATTACACAACTATAATGAACACTGAGATGGAAAAAGCAAGTGCCAAAAGGTTGAAGAGAATTTCTAATGGATTCCTCTGCATATGCATTGAAAATGCATATTTATTAGATGCATGATGGAATTCGTTTACCTAATATAGCACTCTTGTTGTACTTATAGAATCCAAAACCTCAAATCCTACATGCACTTTTTAACACTAAATATTGAGGGTATCTCTACACACTTTACAAGATACCAAAGTTAATGAGAAAAATACAATTACCAAAAACGAAATGCTAATGAGCTCAAAAGCACATAAATACTATGACCCCCAAAAGACCAACTATGTGTCCATGCTCTGTCCAATATCCCATAAAGATATACAAAACATGATAAATAGATACAAATGTATAGGAACATGGAAGAAAGCATGCATATGCCATTATAGATATGGATAAAGATACATAATTCCATAACTTTTCTACATCCAGTGGACCTACTCATCCATTAATAGTATTCTTAATCCTAATATTCTTAATCCTTTTCAATCAGAAAATGACCCAAGTGTCCCAAATGAGCATGTCATCTCTGAGTCCCCAAGGCTACTACCACATGAGAAACAAGGAACGAATTGATACCAAGAAATGGCTGCGATCTTCACGGGAGAAAAGGAGCTCCTCGCTGCAGCGAATGTCAACAGACCGGTTCCAAGCCGATTTCTTCAACACACCGACAATCACAACGCGTGTTCTCGAGCTAAAATGGATGCGCTTCACTCCACAGCAATTCCAATTCTAAGCAGACTCCACCACCTCCGAGCAGCTGCAGAAGACCGCATAGAAAGGCTTCCAACCTCACCTCCCAAGCTCGTCCAGCCGTCCAAGCGCAGGAATCAAACGAATCCAGACAACCAACGTCGTTGAAAACAGAAGTACAGCGCTAGGTCCCTCTAGAGCGGCATGCCAACTTCCACACAATCAACCTCGTCTGCGCACCCCGACACCACTGAAACAGGTCGAGTTCCGCAAGCACCACCTCTCTCGAAGGACCGCAGAGACAACCTCCTGCGCAGCACTGCAGAAGCAAACAGAAGGATAAGAAGAAGGACGCGGTGGAAGGACTTCAAAGTCTTCCTCGAAAGCCTGAAAACGCGCACTGGATCGCGTGGGCCGGCCATCATGCAGCGCAGATATTGGCACAGCGTTTCGTTTACACGGAGTAATAAATCAATGGGAAAACTGACACAATGCTAAAACTGCTTAAATGCTTCAAACTGAGTCGCACAATGCTTCAAACTGCTTAAATGCTTGAAAGTGACACAATGCTAAAACTGCTTAAATGCTAAAACTGACACAATGAAAGGACCAGACCTGGTGGAGCCAGCTCCAACTTCCGGGAAAAACGTGGAAAATTTTCAGTTCCGCGAGACGTGTAAGTTACCCGAGTTAATCATTTCAGTTCCTTATGTATCGAGCAATACATGCGCATGGGGCCCACCTCATCCTGTTGCCCGGACAGAGGCTCTCCAAGCTGCGCTTCACGGCGCTCCGCTCAAACCCGGGGCTTGCGGAACTTCTAAAGATTCATTAATTCATTCAGACCCCCACCGTGTACTAGGCGTTGTTGAATTCGAATGCGTAAACCGAACCTGTACAGCAGAACATCAAGTAATGTGTGAGAACTCTCGAACATAAACAACAACAACAGCCAAGAACTAAACCCACTCAGAACAACCCAAACATAGAAGTGGAAACCCGAAACTCCCCTATGTTTACTTCGTCCAGAAAACCAACTCACGACACAAAACCACGACATAACTCACGCAACTTAAACATCAACTATAGCCAGCCAACAACTAACCCACTCAGAATAACCCAAATACAGAACTGAAAACCCGAAACTCACCTCCCAAAACCAACTCAACCACGATACAAATCACGCAACTCACGCAACTCATGAAACAAAGCTCACGACACAACTCACACAACTCACGACACAAAACCAACTCACGACAAGAAACTCACCTAAGAGAGCAGATCATGGTGTACAGCAGAGAGAGCAGATTACGCGAGGCGGAGCTCATCTCAGAGACGGACGCGCGGAGAGAGACGGATCAGCACGATCTTGGGGAGACGCGAGCTGGAGCGGCGGAGCGCACTGAAGCGGCGAGCGATCAGAAGTGGTCGGAAAAAAACGGGATGAGTGAGAGGCGGACCTCCTTCATCGACCTTGGAACCCTAAACCTAATGATCCAACGGCTCTCCTTCAACGGCCCTGATTTCGGGGAAAAACCAATGGACGACGTGGGAGGTTTTTTTTGTTTTTTTTCACTCATCTGACGGCCAGGAACTTTCAGGGCGGAGGGGGTGGATTTGGGGCAGGAGTTCGCACCTTCTCAGGAGATAGCTCCTTGCCTGGGGGATGAGCCTCCTTGTCTGAAGTGAGCTCTTCAGTCAAGTTTCTGAGGGTGATCTCAATGAAAACCCTGAGATGAAGTGTCAAAAGAAATCCTTATATGTGAGGAAAGCATTTGTTACGAGATCGAAATGAGCTCCTCTTGATGAATGGCCGATTGCCATCCCTGCTTACAGAAATCTTTGGGAGACTATATCAGTGTCATGGAGATTATGTAGGTGCAGGAAACAATTAGAAGGAAGACATTTATTTACTGAAAGGTGAAGGGTGCCTGGTGTCCGAGTATGAAGAGGAAGGAGTCAGTCTTGGTTATGGAACTGCTTCAAGGTCTTCAAGAGGATATGTGAAATTGAAAAATGAAGCATCTTCTTCTTAGTGAGTACCAATTGAGAAAAAACTGATGGATGTGTTTTGAACTGAGGGGCTTTAGATCTCCAGGTAATGCACGATACATTTGTTGCTAATAAGAAACAATCATGCAATTTATTAGACAGGGAGTTTTCGTTGGCATTCATGGTATTACTTTCTGGTACGTATCCATAGATGAATAATGAGCGACTTGTAGTGTCTATAACTCCATCTGTTGTTTGGTTGAACACTTCATAATCACAAGTGCTGATTTTAATTAACCCCTGAAGGCCCAAGGCCTTTTTTTCTGTCAAAAAACACCCAAAACTGCCATTATTTTAGCAAAGAGTGAAAAAAAATTAAATTCTTTTTTTTTGCACATCTAATCATAGGATCTTACACCTAATTAGTATAAAAATGTGTGGAAAAAATTTCAAAATTTTTGAACGCACAGATTGCAAGATATCTACGTTTAAAGTGAGAAAAAAAAGTTTTTTAGCACATTGTGGTACTAGATTTTTTGACTTTGAGTATTTTAACTTAAAATTTTTGCACTACGGAGTTCTGAGCTTCCAAAATTTTATAATGGAGAATTGGGTTGAAAACCTACCCATAAAACATTTCAAAAAAACTTAATTTTCATTACTAAAAAAATTGTTAAGTAGAAGTAGATACGAGATAGAAGGAAAATCTAAAATATTCATATATTATAGATGGAATTAAAATGCACTAATCCCAATGGTGAGATTGTTCTAGCAAGTAAACTAAACCATGCCAAAAAAAAAACTAAGAAATTTGAAAAATTGCATTCAAAAATGAGTCCTACAAGTTATTTTTTTCAAAAAAATGCTTTAATTGCCCAAAAAACAAGATTGTCCATAACTTTCTCATAACAAATCCAGATGAAATGAATCAGAGCCCTTCAGTCAAGTTTGTGAGGGTGATCTCAATGAGGACCCTAAGATTATGTGTCGAAAGAATTCCCTGTGCGGAGGAAAGACTTCTTTATGAGTTCGAAATGAGTCTTGGTGAATGGCTGATTGCCATCCTTGCTTACAAAAATCTTTGGGATACTATCAGTATCATGGAGATTAAGTAGGTGCAGGAAACAAATCGAAGGAAGACATTTATTTACTGAAAGGTGAAGGGTGCCTAGTGTCCAAATACAAGAAGGAAGCCTGAGTCTTGGCTATAAACTGCTTCAAGGTCTGGAAGAGGATAGGCCTATGTGAAATTGGAAAAAATGAAGTATCTTCAATCTTCTTAGTGAGTACCTATTGAGAGAAATTGATGGATGTGTTTTGAGCAGAAGGTTTTGCATCTCCAGGTGAAGCATGGTCATTTGTTGCTACCGGTAATAAGAAACAATCATGCAATTTTTGAGACGGGGAGTTTTCGTTGGCATTCATTGCTATCACTTTTTGGCACCTTTCCATAGCTGAACAATGAGCGACTTGCAGTGTCTAAAACTGTTGTTTGGGTGAACACTTCATAATCCCAGGTGCTGATTTGTCACAATGACTCTCCTGTTTCCAATTACAGTTCAAAAGCTCGTTTAGAGTTCCAAAATTGAGATATAATCACAGGTGCTGAATTGGCATACTCACTCTCCTCTTTCCAACTGATATTCATATTGCTTGTTTTAGAGGGTCGGAAATTGTGATGTATAATTGCCCAGAGCTCTTAAAACTTTGACGGATATAGATCTGCGGCTTCAATCAAGCGACTACGACTGCATTAATTTGACTATGTACATTGAGCCATTTTTACAAATATGAGGATTTTTGGATAATGGACTCAAAATCTTAAATGCCATAGCCTACATCTGGATACTTCATCTTTGCTTCTACTCACAAAATCTAGTGATGTCCGTTTTCTAGCATCCAAGTCAGAGATAACCTTTTGTCAGCATATACTTGCTTCAAAATGATTTATCATTAATTTGAGTAGAAAAATTATGGTTTGGAGTGGATGCCTCAAGTAAATACAGGTCTTAGAGTATGGATCTAGTTTGCAGTCCTTGAAAAATCAAACGGCCCACAGCAAGTAGGTGATCAAAAGGTTGCATGACAGTGCAACATCTGCAACCATTCTAGGTCAGTTTTTGAAATCTCTTGACTTATTGAGGGTGGACACATATTGTGTCAGCGTCACATTACTGGAGACAACGTCAATGGTTAGATCTTGTTTAATTGTATTCAATGAAAAGATCTAAACACAAGTCACCTTAAATCTAAGAACTTACAAGATTATGAGATATAATTTTACTTTTCAAAGTTATGCTAACTCATACCAAAAACCCGGTGTCAAGGTAGGAGGTCCATAATGTGACCATTGTGCAACTGATTTGTAACTTTTAGGGTGGGGAATTTGACCTCTTTATAACATTTTTCAATAGATATTCCTTGAAAGATAAGTGGAATTGGCATGTAGTTGTTTCATAGTTTTTGAATCTTTGTGGAATAAACTATGAATTTTGAAGTTGGAATCAAACTAGACTTGAAAAGCGTTTGCACTAGGATATATTCATTGTTGGTACATTGATGAAAGAAATATGTATAGGTTGTGTGTTGAATATTTAGGCAAAGTTGATAATGGGTGCTCCTATCTTGAAAAGGAGAGATACATGTGCTATCCAAAGTGGCCTATGTTGCCCCTTTTTCTCTTGGAAAGCATTGCTTGTGATCAAAGCATCTTATTCATGGAAAAACTACTCTTATAATAGGGATATATGACAACACTTTGTGTCAAATCTCAAATAAGCATGTGTGATTTGGGCATATAAAATAGAAAGGTTGGTCTAGAATTTATTAGACAAGGAGTTCTTGATGTTTGGATTATTCACTATAAGAAACTGGCCTTTTTTAAAATGTCAAAAAAAACGTTGTATGATGTCCGTTTTGACATGGCTATCGTCAACGCTGATGTCACCTAAAATCGCGTCACAACAAACAAGCAAAAAACATGACAAGATCTCAAAAAACGTGCGAATTTCTAGCTTGTTTTGTTCTAATGTCCTACAGAATGGGGTCTTCTAAGCTCACAAAATGTAGGCACATGGAGGCCACGTAGGCAAATTTTTCATCCAGGCCATTTTTTCATCCAATCTATTTTTCATCCAACCCATTTTTTTCATCCAACCCATTTTTCAAAAAATAATTAGTCAACAAAAATTAATCAATAAAATTATACAATTAAAAAAAAACAGAATTCACCAAGAATTTAAAAAAAATTACCATTTACCATCAAATTTATTTTGATGACAAATTTACATGTAAATGAACATTTTTAGGATCATATTTGTATACATTCTCTGTCCATAGTGAGACAAACGATATGGGATAATTGGCCTATGTTGTCTCAGACATCTAGTCCAACATCTAACCCGTCGTTTCAAAAATCTGGTCCAATGTCCATCCATCCATTTTTTATTTTTTTTCCAAAATATGCCACGTGGCTGCCCTCTCTGAATCTACTTGCTGACGTGTCAGTTTATGTTGTATGCGATGTTATATAAAATCATGGCCATGTCGCAATTGACATCGTCACAAATGTAGCCGTCTACAATGACATGGTCGCGTTTTCTGCAAAACACATACATGTTTCCTGCAAAACACGTACATGTTTTCTGCAAAATATGTACACGTTTTCTGGAACATCTAACGTTTGAAAAAACACAACACGTTTTGTGCGAATGCAGCCAAAAATGTGCTTTTCTTACAATGATTTGTCCATTTTTTAATGTTGAAAAATTGTTGTGTAAGTAATGCATTAGAAGAAATTTCTAATTTGGAGATTTAGATACTAAGCAAATGAACTAGGTCTTTATATGGTAATTTAATTTCACTCATAATTCTCACTTTCATATTGACGTACTTTCAAACCAAGCTACAAACACAAATAATCTCCACATTTACATTTATATACTTGAGTTGATGGGATTAACCCCTAAAGGACCTTTGTTCCTTTGGGGGACAAATGCAATTTCAGGCAGGTACCTACGGGCTGAATTTTTGTCTTGTTTTTTTGAATTTCTTTTTGAAGATAGAAAAATTGATAAGCCTTGTGCTTGGGAGTATAATTTCTTTTTCAATCAATGCCCAGGAATAAAGTTCTGTCCAAATAAGCTCAAAATAGGATTAAGGGGGCAACAAATTTTTTTTCAAAAATCTTAAATTTTACTTTTTTTTTTCTCATAGATTATATTTTTGTCTATCTCAAAAGCTTTGGTTTGCTTCATTCGGATTTGTTATGAGAAAATTATGGACAATCTTGTTATTTGGGCTATTAGAGCATCTTCCTAAAAAAATAACTTGCAGGATTCATTTTTGAATACATTTTTTGCAATTTAAAAAAAAAAATAGTTCTACATGGTTTAATTTGATTTCTAGAACAATCTCACTATTGGAATTAGTGCATTTTAATTCCATCTAAAAGATATTAATATTAGATTTTCCTTCTATCTTGTACCTACTTCTACTTAACAATTTTCTTAAGAATGAAAGTTAAATTTTTTTGAATTTTTTTAATAACTCAACTCTCCATTATAAAGATTTAAAGCTCAAAACTTTGTAGTGCAAAAAATTTAAGTTTTACATGTTCAGAGTCAAAAAATTTGGTCCCGCAATGTGCTGGAAAACTTGATTTTTTCACTTTAAACGTAGATATCTTGCAATTTGTATGGTCAAAAAATTTGAAATTTTTTCCACACATTCTGATACTAGTTAGGTGTATGATCCTACAATTAGATGTGAAAAAAGAACAATTTTCAATTTTTTTAACTCTTTGCTATAGAAATGACAATTTTGAGTATTTTTTGGGCAGAAAAAAGCCTCAGTTCTTTAGGGGTTAAATACAAAGGGTAAACGTGGACCATAATCATACAACAAGTTCAAATACTCTATGGGGTGTTATGGTACACAAACTTTCTTGTCATGATGCACCAATATGCACCAAAATTCTAAACTTTGATATTCACCTTGGTTTGTGAAAATTGACCTTAGATATATTTTCAAAGTTTTTTGGAACTCCAATGCATATTGGAGCATCACGACAAAAATAGTTTGTGCACCATAGCAAACAAACACTTTGTGTGCCATAGCTTACCATCACTTTGTGATGAATAAATAGAATGATTACAAATTCAAAATTAAAGTTTGTCTCTAATTTGAAAACTTCAATAAAATTCATCATATTGTAGAAACAAAGTATAGTTTTACAAATTAGCTTCAAAAAGGTCATAATCTAAATTCAATCCTTAAACCATGAGATCTAAATAGTACCAATAAGCATTACAGACAAGGACTACTCTACTTGATCATATGCATGACGTTCAAATTTGACATAACACTAGTACAACATTGGTCCTAGAGCACCAGAGCAGTTGGTGCCAGAGGTTTGTATGGGTACTAAGCACTAGTGCTGGAAGACCAACTTTCTGTTTGTGTAAATTCAATTGTTTTTGTTAAAGAGAGAAACAAAAAGTATCACATCTCATCTTTGTGATTGGTTTATGGTGCCAAAAACCTCTAAAATTCTGAAATGGAAATGCAATTTAGACCCCTTACATAAGGTGCTGATCTGTATTGCAATGGAAAAATTAAACAAAAAGACCAACTGATGAGTGATGAGAGTATTTAGAATTTTAGATCAATCACTGGTCCATCAATTCACATGCACTATATTTATATCCTCTATTTGTCTTGCTGCACAAATGTCATGTAAATTTTGGACTCACACTTTTCTTACATCAATTGCACTCACATTGACACCCCTTCTAGCCTATCATTTATATAAAGTCCAATCCAATATTGTACAAAATGAACCTCCATAAGATCAAAATCTGGGAAATTCTAACCTTGCCAATGTACCATGTATTAACAAAGCTAATAAATCCCCACATTTAATTTATAACCAGCCTTATATCTTTCACGTGTACACATAGATTCAAGCGTGAACTAGAGTTAGCATGCCTTAAAACACTTTGAACTTAAAATAGGAGATTACTTTCTTGAGGTACTCATCAACTCCTTGTTTGCAGATTGCTTGTGTGGGATGGATTGAATTGGATGCATCTAAACAAGTTCCCACATTGTTGGCGTTGCAAAACCTATGCAAAATAGACCTTCTTCACAACACACATGCCTTATTTCCAAGTAGCTTGCCAAAGGATTGATTAGCCAAGCACAAAGTAATTTGAATGATGCACAAAACACTTGTACTATTTTCTGTCACACATTGTGTATTGATTAGTTTTTTGGCCATAAATTTTACTTTTGACTCCAAATGACTCCAAAGTCATAAGCAAGGTTCCTAAGACCGTTATACACCTTGTCTAATTTTTTGGAATATTTTAAAAATGTCTTACTATTTAATAATTGCCTCCAATTTTATGTCCAATTTGTCGATTTGGGGGTTATTTGAATAAAGTAGTACTTTCAAAAATGAATTTGGAGCTGAAATTTAGAGCAGATGGTCTTGTATTATACTTTTAGCTACAATCCAAAAGATTTCTAAAAATAATGAATTCAATGTTGTGTAGATGTCTACAAAGTAAGCCTCTTTATAATTGCATTTCAAAACATGTAAAAATTATTTTGGCGTTCTTTATGGTGAATGACCCTTTCCGTAGAATTGCCTTACAAATGACTAATTTCCAGTTTTTGCTTAAGTTTTTTTCCTATTTTCTATTATTTAAATCACTGAGGTATCTCAAATCTTGAGATTTGGCTTAGAAAATACTTGTTCATTGCTTAGAATGCCAATTGAACAATACTTAAATATCCAACTTATAATTTGAAGCTCAACAACAAAAAAAATGGTGGTGCATATTGTATCTCAAGGATATAGATAAAACACTCACATATGTTGTGTGTTGAAGTTTGTTTCTTTCTTGAAAATGTTCTCAACAATGTCATATAAGCTACATTTTTTGAATCTCTACATGCCCTACAAAAGTCACAAAATGATTCATATGAAGATTGAAGCTTACCGTGGGCACACGCGCACTTGTATTGCAATTAAAAGATGGCTGTTTGGATGTTTTTACAAGGATATAGACTACAAAAATATAATCCCTTTTTGCTTCAAAGATGCTTTTAAATAGTGTCTCTATCAAATACTTTTGCTCCTGCAAATTTTGTGCACGGACATAGATACTTTGACAAATGCATGTATGCATGGCATCTATTTAGATTTATTTTTCTATAATTGTAGGTGTTTTAAGGCCTTGGAGCTTTCCTTCTTGCATTTTGTGGAGTTTTCATCTCAGGTACGCAATTCCTATAGTCCTATATTATATGGCTTTGCTTATAATCACTTATAATGCATTTTTGTCCAATTTTATGGAATATATATTTTTTTAATGTAGAAAATTCTTGTAGCCTTTTCCAATTAAAGGAATCCAAAAAATGTAATAATACATGAAATTAATAAATTTTTAGGACAATAAGAGCGTTATAAACCAAATTACGTGAGTTATTTCAGTACATGTATCATGGAATAAGGTATCTAACTTTTTAGGCTTTTTAATAAAAAATAAATTTTAATTAGAAGAAACCTCTTGTATGGAATTTTAAAACTATGTATAGGTGTTCCAATTTCTTTAAATATATTGTAAATGTTTTATAATATGTATGCAATCTAACATTCCTATATTTACTTATTTATTTTTTTAATTTGGTCTTCACCTAACTTCTTGATCTTTTTAATTTGATAATTTTTACAAAAATCATCTTCTAAGCCGTTTTAATGCCAATGACCCATGTGTTTAATACATGAGTTGTATACCCGCAATTTTAGTGTCAATATACGTATTCACTTTGGATCAAATTTTGTTGTTAAAAAAGCTTCGTTGCTTAGTAAAGTCATGTTTGGTGAGTTTTATGACTAAAACATATCATGTACATGACTAGGATAAGTTATATGGCTAGAGCAAATCATGAGCATGACTTAGACAAGTCACATAATTAGAGCAAGTCATGTACATGACTAGGGCAAGTCACATGACTAGAGCAAGTCATGTGCATGACTAGGGCAAGTCATATAACTAGGTTTTTAAAACCGTAGCTGTGTTTTTTTTGGAATTGCCTCCTTAAAGTGCAACATTTGGCTATTTTTGTTTCTTCTTCTTTGTTTCTTATTGCCTCTTAGGTTTTGCTTCTTGTTGCCTCTTAGTTCTTGTTTCCTGTTAATGCCTTTTAGATCTTGTTTCTATTTGTTTCTCAATTCTTGTTTCTTGTTGCTTCTTAGTTTTTGCTTCTTGGTTTTAACTTTCTCTTGTTATCTCTTAGTTCTTAGTTTTTGCTTCTTAGTTCTTGCTCTTTGCTTTTAGTTTCCTTTGAGTGTTCTATAGAGAAAAGAAGCTCTTAATGTACACATAGTGTAGTAGTAGGTAGAGTAGCCCATATTAAATATGTAATTTAGAATTTGTAGTTTTTCAACCGCTCATAGTTAAGTCAAAAGAAGGAATTGCGTTCAAACTAGAATTTGAGACCTCATTTAGGCATAGATGACTGACCTTTTGCAAAAAAAATTTGAAACAATAAAAGGTGAGTACAAATTAAGTTTCATCTCCAAAAGTCCGTATGAGATTTTCATATTCCACTTAAAAGTTACGGACAAATTTGAAAACGGATGTTGGAAGATGTCGAAATAAAATCCTTTCCAACCCCTCTATGATATTTGTCCATAACTTTTGAGTAGAGTATTGGAATCTAAAATGGATTTTTGGAGATGAAAGTTAATTTGCTTATGAAAATATTTAAGTTCTAAGTTTTCTGAGAAAAGTTATTCTACTATGCCTAAATGAGGTCTGAAATTATAGTTTTAACACAATTCTTACTTTAGATTTAACTAGGAGCAATTGAAAAAATACAAAGTCTAGATTACAAATCCCATATTGTTTATTTCATCTTCTACCACCCCATAAGTCTATAAAAAGTGGTACTATAGTTCCAAATCACAAAACATGAATGGCTTACAAAGCAAAGTAAGGGAATTCAAGCATTGAAAATTTTAACCTCAATGAATTGGTTGTCATTTGGTTCAAAGTTGCTATATTGTAACATTTTTTAATTGAAAGTGTTTAAATTCCTAGTAACCAGATTGTGTAGTCGCAACATTGGCATGGACTTGAACTTTGACATTTTTGATAATGTAGTAAATTTGAGTGTGGAATATTCCACACCAATTCATCCCTCGGATGAAATGATGTGGAATATTCCACATCATTCCATCCCTGGGAAGGCAGCTTCTCTGACCTCTACGGATTGTTATAATACTTGCAAGCATTCCTATATTAGATAATATACACTTGAAAATTGTACATAGTTGCCACATTGAAAAGCATGGATCTAGATACATCCCATCTATAAGCTACATTTTATATGGGCATCATCCAATTGTTATCCTACATAAAAAGATGTTTTCACTTGTCAAGAGTGGTGTTAGTGAGGGGCTTGGAATGAATGTAGGTACAATGTTGGACTAGATCCACTTTCCTAAATTATTCCTAACACCAAATGCAAGCATATAGATTTGTCTGCCTTTTAGGCCAAGAATTACGTGGTGTTAGTGAGAGGGCATTTTAGTACACCAATAGAACTTCTTCACTCCTAATATCACTCCCTAATTCCACTCCTAATATCACTCCCTAATTCCACTCCTAATATCACTCCCTAATTCCACTCCTAATACGCAGTGCAAAAATTCCTTACTTCTAAGTGACACTATTTATCAACATCCAATTAATCAAGTATTTGGTGAGAATTCAATATAGGTACCAATTATCTAAGGGTGGACATTTAGTGTAGACATTTAGTGTGGACATTTAGTGTGGGTGGCTTGTAAGCGATGTCATAACCGCAACATAAGGTAGTAGGCTCTAAAAGCAACCCTTTAAAGGTTGATTTGCCTTTTTTATAGGTTTGCATGACCGGATTTAATTTTAGCTCGTTTTTTGAAGAAAAAAAAATAGATGCCAATGAAACGTAGCACAAGCGGTTTCATATTTTTTGAAGCATTTTTGAATCAGTTATGGATTTTCAAAGATTTTTGTTGTAGGTACCTATTTGTAAACCTAGGTCTCCCAAAATCCGTCCTCTTGCAACATCTAAAGTGATTTGAGGAAATCAAGATCAATGATTGGCTCTTGTAATAGAAAAACAATTTTTCCTTGATGCATTCAATAGCTAAAGTGGTCCATTCAAGTATCACCTCCAATCCATTCTACAACTAAGTATAGGGTCTGTTTGAAGAAGTTGGTCACTTTTAGAACACACTACCTTATCGTATTTAGTGTAGCTCTTATGCTTACAGTCAAAGCAAAGTGCCAATATATACTGTCAACGAGCTGAACTGTGACTGTACTAAGTACAAGGAAAAGAGAATATTTAACTCTTTGCCATATTTCAAAGGGTTGTTCAAAACCTCATACAGATGCAAGTATGCTTCCAAGTACAAAAGCTTCAAATTTGACCAACTTGCATAGATCTCTTAGTTGTATTCCACTGCAATCGCATTCGGGTCCTCTGCACAAGCTGTTTGATCTTTCGTACCAAAGAGTGTGATTTGCATAAGAATACACTCAAGGGAAGGCATCTCGAGAATCCCAATCTTTCTGACTCTTGTTTCATATAGTTTCTGGAGAATAAACATCCACAATAAAATGAGGATCAGTCCTACTAGTGTAGGTACAAATGAATGTCATTAGGAATTTATTTCTTTGTGAAATTTAGGCAACACCAAGTAGTAGTTTAAATTGCAGAGGTTTAAAATAATTTGGAAAAGTATGATTTTGGCAAAGTAGTGTCACACGCATTAAAGTGGAAGAATCTTTTGCTAGAAAAAGTAATTTTGCAATATTAGCAATTGGAAATCATAAATTTTCAGAACAAAAATAGAATTTTTGGATAAGGCATCTAATTTCTATGAATTTTTAACCCCTAAAGGACCAAGGCTTTTTTTTTCGCCAAAAAACTCTCAAGACTGCCATTTCTGGAGCAAAGAGTAAGAAAATTTGAAAATTGTATTTTTTGCACGTCCGACCAATAGATCTTATACTTAACTAGTATGAGAATGTGTGGAAAAAATTTCAGAATTTTTGACTGCACAAATTGCATGATATCTGCGTTTAAAGTGAAGAAAAATTTCAGCACATTGCGGGACTAGATTTTATGACTTTGAACATTTTTAACTTAAGTTTTTGGCACAACAAAGTTTTGGGCTTTGAATACTTCTTGTGGAGAATTGAGTTGAGAGTTTAGGGAAAAAAAATTCAAAAAAACTTAATTTTCATTCTTAAGAAATTGTTAAGTAGAAGTAGGTACAGGATAGAAGGAAGATCTAAAATATTAATATCTTTTAGATGGAATTAAAATGCACTAATCCCAATGGTGAGATCATTCTAGCAAGAAAACTAAATAGTGTGAAACATTTTTTTTGAGTAATTACACACATTTCATTCCAAAATGAATCCTATAAGTTATATTTTTCAAGAAGATGCTCTAATTGCCAAGAAAACAAGATTGTCCATAACTTTCTCATAAAAAATCCAAATGAAATGAATAAAAGCTTCCCAAATAGGCAAAAATATAATCTATAAGGAAGAAAAAAATTTAATGTAAAAAAAGTTTAATGTAAAAAAAATTTGCAAATTTTTTTTGCTGCCCCCTCTCCCCTATTTTGAGCTTATTTGGGCATAACTTTTGATCCCGGGCACCGATTGAAAAAAATTTGTGCATTTCCACAATGCTTATCAGATTTTCTATCTTCCTAAAAAAATTCAGAAAATAATGACAAAAGTTCAGCCCGTAGTTACCTGCCCAAAATATCATTTGTCCCCTGAACAAACAATGGTCCTTTAGGGATTAAAGTAGAACTCCCTAGGGCACCTCAACACCACATTTGTTTCTAGTAAAACTGCCTTGATTCCGACACGGAAGTTTAAGAAAATCAATACCATCCAACCACTAATAAGTATGGGCATGGTTTCATGGTACTTTGAAGGGACACTTTGATGGACACATAATGTGCTGCAGCGGGTACATGGACGGAATTGATGCTTCCACCATAGTAGATTATTAGTATAGACTTTTTTGCCAAAAAGAAAGGATCAATTCTAAACCTGAGTTGGACTTGTATTAAGCAATTTCTAGTTTTTGGAACATAGAAACTACTAGTATTACTCCAATAAATAAGAAAATGTAGTTCTTGTAGATATGGTGTGGAATCTTGAACAAACAAGCTTGTCTTAGAAACCTAGTGCAGGCATTACATGCTTGTAAGTATTTGCTTATACCTATGTGCAAATAACTATTATTTACCTCAAGTTCATTTAGTAGATGGTGAAAGACAATTTTTGAGAAGATTCTAACATTACTTCAAAGTAACCTTGGAAGGACGTAACACTACCCTAGTGATAGGTATCCAACCAAAAATTAAATGATTCAATTTTTGAACCAATAAATACATTCTATATTTCTACAAGAACCAAAAAAGTCATTTATCAGAAATTTATTGTCTTTAGCATCCTTTGAAAATTACAAAATGAAAAATTATTTCCTTGTCATCCTACAAATTGGGTTAGGTTGCATTAAAAAAAACACAAATCTTGGAATTCGGGATTTTGCATGTTGATGGTGGGGCCTAATTAAGAGGTGGGCCTTCACCAAAGCAGGGACATGCCAAAAGTATCAGATTGGGCCATAACTGTTTGGGCTGTTTGCTAGTGGAGATACTCCAATGAAAGCTTTATACAAGTGTTTGCATATGTTAAACCTTGCAAGCTTCGAAGTCCATATGTTGGATGATGAATACAATGATTGAAAGCTACATTTTTCCAAATGACTTCTCATTCATTAAAATTCATACTTGAATCTCTAAAAGATAACATCATTTCTAAGTAATTTGATGAATTTGAGGTTAATAATGTATTTGTTCAAGATACCAAAAAGGAAGGGCATTATCACCACATCGTTGCCAAATTTTTAAAGAAATTTTAGAAAAAAAGGTTCAACAAATGCTAAATACAAATGTATTTTTGTAAGATTCTTTTTCTTTCACAAAATAAGAATTGTAAAGAAATAGAGTTTTCCCAAAAATTCAAATTGGCATCTCTTTGATATTCTTTAAAACTATTTATACATAATACTAAAATCATGAATACTTTGGTCCTAAATAAATAGTGATCTCCAAAGAAATTGTGGTCATATGATTAGTAGAACAAAAAAGGGTCTTAATCTACCTTCTATCCAAACCAAGACAAGTCTTTAGGATTCTTGCGCCACGTGCTCTCTTGGTGACAAGCTTTAAACTAGGAGCAATTGTACATTCTCTTTCTTTTTGGTTCCGAATGAGGTCAACATATGTATTTATTTGCAAAATGATAAAAAGATTTGATATATCCCCTTACGTTAACTAGGTAGTGAGTCCTTGTTTTATTCTTCACAAACAACTTAGTTGTTTGAAAAAATACTTCTTGAATTTGTTATTCTTTGGTCGTTGCAAGAAACACTTAATGTTTTTGTCTTTAAAATATTGTTTTTGGCCATAGGGTTGCTATTGCTACAATTACTACAAATATTATGTGAGACCACTGCAATACAAATCTAGATCGTTCATTGTGCTTGAATGTGCTATGACCATGGCTGGTGGTAGTACAAGAATAGTATGTGCTGCAATCTTAATAGGTCATAATGTACAAATGGGCCCTGTTTTGGTAGTGGGTCAACTCTACAATACTATGCATTGCTATTGATTGCACCGGACTTCTACAAAATTAGAAGGGACCAAAAATTAGTAGAAAATGGATGCATAAATATTTTGATTTTTATTCATTTTGAAAAAAGATCACAAAAAGGAATATAAAAATGGCCATTTTTATGCACTTTGACAGTTTGACATGCTTGATTTGCACCAATTAAATACTTTTGAATGGAGTTTCTTTTTCATTCAATTCTTTACACAAAGGACACACACTTTGAGTCCATGTGTAAGCCAACACATAAGAGAATTTGCAAAAAATCTGGTCATCATTGTGTGCACGCTTAGAATAGCCCCTCCCTCTCCAATTTTTGATCCCAAAATATGCATTTTCATGTAAAAAATATGACGATTCCCCCCTTCCAAATGCCCAAATTAGAGATTGAATTGGGGACTTTTTAAAAATAGTGAACTAATTTTCAAACTGTACAAGAAAATTATAGAATGTCTACAACTATCGCATGCACAAATCTTCATTTCCAACTTCACATACATTGAACAAACAACACAAAGTGATAGTTGAGAAATCACCCGTTTAAAATTGTGATTCACCTCATTGAGGAGAAACTACATTTTCATTGTTGAAAAAGAACAATGTGAATTATATGAGTAGCAAAGAGAGAGTTGATGTTATTTTGTAGTTGCGTGCTAGAGGATTGAAGTTGCCAATTAGGTTTGTGAAGATCCATACACCATTTTAATTTTTTTGGTTTTTATTTATTGATGTTTGATAAACATTGTCAACAAAGAAACTATATATTACATATTTGATGGTTTGTTGTTTGGTAGTTTCAAAGCATTTACTCTAGATTGAGGTTTTGGTATGCCCAGATCTTGCGAAGATGGCAACTATTCATGTTCTCCAAAAACTACCTACAAGATTTTGCACATTTCTAGATACTACATTGTAAGACATTCCAAGCTTCCAACGCTTTCAGAAAGCACTTTTAAGGATGAAAATCCTTGAAGATCAAATACAAAGAAAGAAGTAGCCTCGACAATACGTTTCAGAAGCTCACTCAAGGATCTATAGCTTTGAAGATAGAACTATATAAGACATTTCAAGCCTCCAATGCTTTGAAGAAGTACGCTCAAAGATCCGACACAATGAAAGAATTCCACTCGCCAGTGCTTTGTGGAAGCTCACTCAAGGATTCACACCTTCCTCAATCCACCTTTGTAAGACATTTCAAGCCTCCAAAGTTCTGAGGAAACACTTTCAAAGATGAACATCCTTCAAGATCCAACTCAATGAGAGAGTTCAACTCGCCGATGCTCTCCAGAAGCTCACTCAAGGATCTACACCCATAGAGGATCAACTTTGTAAGACATTTCAAGCCTCCAATGCTTTGAGGAAGCACTTTCAAGGATGAACATCCTTCAAGATCCAACACAATGAGAGAGTTCAACTCGCTGATGCTCTCCGAAAGCTCACTCAAGGATCTACACCCATAGAGGATCAACTTTGTAAGACATTTCAAGCCTCCAATGCTTTGAGGAAGCACTTTCAAGGATGAACATCCTTCAAGATCCAACACAATGAGAGAGTTCAACTCGCTGATGCTCTCCGAAAGCTCACTCAAGGATCTACACCCATAGAGGATCAACTTTGTAAGACATTTCAAGCCTCCAATGCTTTGAGGAAGCACTTTCAAGGATGAACATCCTTCAAGATCCAACACAATGAGAGAGTTCAACTCGCTGATGCTCTCCGAAAGCTCACTCAAGGATCTACACCCATAGAGGATCAACTTTGTAAGACATTTCAAGCCTCCAATGCTTTGAGGAAGCACTTTCAAGGATGAACATCCTCCAAGATCCAACTCAATGAGAGAGTTCAACTCGCCGATGCTCTCCGGAAGCTCACTCAACGATATACACCCATCAAGGTCCAACTTTGTAAGACATTTCAAGCCTCCAATGCTTTGAGGAAGCACTTTCAAAGATGAACATCCTCGAAGATCCAACTCAATGAGAGAGTTCAACTCGCCGATGCTCTCCGGAAGCTCACTCAAGGATCTACACCTACAGAGGATCAACTTTGTAAGACATTTCAAGCCTCCAATGCCTTGAGGAAGCACTTTCAAGGATGAACATCCTCGAAGATCCAACTCAATGAGAGAGTTCAACTCGCCGATGCTCTCCGGAAGCTCACTCAAGGATTCACACCATCCTAGATTCAACTTTGTAAGACATTTCAAGCCTCCAATGCTTTCAGGAAGCACTTTCAAAGATGAACATCCTCGAAGATCCAACTCAATGAGAGAGTTCAACTCGCCGATGCTCTCCGGAAGCTCACTCAAGGATCTACACCATTGTAGACCCAACTTTGTAAGACATTTCAAGCCTCCAATGCTTTGAGGAAGCACTTTCAAAGATGAACATCCTCGAAGATCCAACTCAATGAGAGAGTTCAACTCGCCGATGCTCTCCGGAAGCTCACTCAAGGATCTACACCCACAGAGGATCAACTTTGTAAGACATTTCAAGCCTCCAATGCTTTCAGGAAGCACTTTCAAGGATGAACATCCCCAAAGAATCAACTCAATGAGAGAATTCAACTCGCCGATGCTCTTCGGAAGCTCACTCAAGGATTCACACTATGCAAGATCCAGCTTTGTAAGACATTTCAAGCCTCCAATGCTTTCAGGAAGCACTTCCAAGGATGAACATCCCCAAAGAATCAACTCAATGAGAGAATTCAACTCGCCGATGCTCTTCGGAAGCTCACTCAAGGATTCACAACTTTTTAGATCCAAAACCAAAAGAGACCTCAATCCATACATCTCTGGAAGCTGTCCATCAAAAAGATTTTTTGAGAGGTCAAGATATTGTAAGGCTTGCAAGTTGGAGAAGAAATACTCCGGAATAGACAATCCCTTCCCTCCAATGAACATTGCCCGTAGCAAACACACTTGAAGATGAGGAGCGTCAAGTTGGTTTGGCCATTCCAAAATAGTGCTCTGCACAAGTGACATCCTTTGCATCCTCTCTAGTGTCTTGTTTGCAAACAGTGATGTCAATACTTTCCCTGATTGAAACCAACATTTGTATGCACAATCCTCCCGTTTGGCTGAGTCAATGATGTACAATGCAAGATCCCGCATAATGTCATGGATGGTAATGCGTCCAAGTTCACGATTCCAATCAATCATGGACCGCTTCACAAGAATTTCAAGATGGGACTTGGCTACATCTTTGAGATTCATTCCATCAAGTACACCAAATAGTCCCTCCGTAATCCATATCTTGCATAACTCTCCAATACCAATCTTGTAATCTTCTGGAAATGCGGCACAATACAAAAAACACATCTTTGTCGCATCATGCTCTAAATTATTGTAACTCAATTGTAAGCGGTAATACATCTCATCCTCCACATTGGAATCCAATATTGGCTTGGAGTGCTTCAACTTGAATAAGGCAAAACGCCACCCATCCATTTCATGCTTGTCTAGCATGGTACTACCAATCACTTTCAAGGCTAGAGGAAGACCTTTGCATTCCTTACAAACCTCTCTTGCCAAGGCTTATGATATATTTGGTGGAAGAGGGCCATTTTCAAATGCATGAGCACAAAACAATGTCCAACTATCCTCATCGGAGAGCAATAACACCACTTCCACTTCGGCATGAACTTTGGAAAGGACTGTCATGCTTCGAGTTGTTATCAAAGTGGTAGACCCAGGAGCTGAGGCAATATTCAACCAATACATCATTTCTTAATGATCGCATGGATTTCTCCACACATCATCTAAAATCAAGAACACCTTCTTCTTGGCAAATGCATTCCACAAATATGTGCGTTGCTCCTCTTGGTTGTGATGAGCACACTCGTCTTCAAATACACCATCAGTCAAGAACTTCCCCATGGTTTTGTACAAGTCTAGAATCCTTGCATCCAAGCCAACCATAATCCACAAGATCCCATGTGATCCATAAATGGCTTTGATGTCTTCATCATTGTTCAACTTTGCAGCAAGCAAAGATTTCCCGGCTCCACCTCTTCCAAGCAAACTAAGAATGGTGGGCTTGGCTTTTGTGTAGCTTGCCAATATGCATGTCTTCAATTTGTTGAACGGTTTTTCCACCCCGACAATCAATGGAGGAGTTGTTTGCGTCACAAAATCCACTTTTGACTTTGATTGCTTTTGAGCTGGGTTTGAAGATTGGCTTCTCACACCAAATGTGGCTAGAATTGCATTCAACCTTGCCTCATCAATTTGATCATTAATGTGTTTTAAGCGAGATGGTAACTTGCGCCACTGCCACACTTTCATCAGTCTCATCCACTTGCCACCTTTGGACTCTAGAAGACATTCTTCTAGAACACTTTGAGCATTGATTAGTATTGCATTGAATTCCAATAACCAATTCACATGAGCTTGCTCCAAGATGGTTGAATTTCCTTCAACGACCTCTAATAGAGGTACAATTTTATCCACCTTCACCTTGAGAGCTTTGCAACTCTGTTTGATTCTTATTGCCCCTTTGGCAGCATTGATCACTTCATTTAGCAACAAACTCACAGTTGCTCCTACCAATGCTGGAGTAAAAAGTGGATCCCCCATGGAAGGTTGGCAACCTATCAATTTGCCAAGAAGAAGATTTTAGACTATGATAAGAACTTAAGGAAGAGTACACGTATATCAAAAATTCAAAAAGAATTTAAACAAGATAAGATTGTCTAGACACTTCAATGTAAAATGAAATTGTTGAGATTGACATGCAAATTTCATGCAAATTCTATAGACATAGCTATATATACACGTAGAAAATAAAATCCCTTATCAAGAAAAGCACCTAATTGGTAACAGTGACTTTAACCTTTAAAGGCCCAAGGCCTTTTTATTGCCAAAAAATACTCAAAACTGCCATTTCTATAGCAAAGAGTAAAAACAACTGAAAATTGTTTTTTTTGCACATCGAATTGTAGGATATTACACCCTAACTAGTATGAGAACATGTGGGAAAACTTTCAGAATTTTTGACCGCATAGATTGCAAGATATCTGCGTTTAAAATGAAAAAAACAAGTTTTTCAGTACATTGTGGGACTAGATTTTATGACTTTGAACATTTTTAGCTTAAATTTTTTGCACTAAAGAGTTTTGAGCTTTTAATCATTGTAGTCAAAAACTGAGTTGAGAATCTAGGAAGAAAAAAAAAATCAAAATATTTTCATTACTAACAAAATTGTTAAGTAGAAGTAGGTACGAGATAGAAGGGAATCTGAAATATTAAGATCTTTTATATGGAATTAAAAAGTACTCATCTCAATGATGAGAATCTTCTAGCAAAAAAACTATACCTTGCAGAACTTTTTTTTTTGAAAAATTGTTAAAACTACATTTAGAAATGAATCCTACAAGCTTGAACACCATGATTGTCCATAACTTTCTCATAAAAAGTCCAAATGAAATGAGTCAAAGCTTTCTAAGGTAGGAGGTCCAAAAACGGAGCATCTAAGCGTTGAAGTTGAATTTTGGGGAGGTAAAACATCTTGAAACATTTTCCTATAAATTTTCCTTGAAAGACAAGTGGAAATGAAATCTAACCCAAGTTGTTTTATATTTTTTGAACCTTTCTGGAATTATTTACAAATTTTTGAAGTTGAAAAAGGGTGGTCATTTGTGGTCATCAAAATGGACCACCTCTTGAAATGTGCATAGGTGGTACATGGAAGAAAGCAAAATGTACCTTTGAGTCATGTTCCATTTTAATGCACTCTCTGTTTTACAGCCTCCTACATCAGATAGACAAAAATAAAATCTATGAAAAAAAAGTGAAATAAATAAAATAAATAAAATTTGCAAATGTTTTTTTGTTGCCCTTTGTCCCATGTTTTGAACTTATTTGGGCATAACCTTTTCTTCTCGGGCACCGATTAAATAAATAAAATTATACTCCCATGAAGCTTAGCAGTTTTTTTATCTTCCAAAAAAGTTTCAAAAAATCACAAAAAAATTTTAGCTCGTAGGTACCTGCTCGAAATTCCATTTGTCCCCCAAAGGAACAATGGGCCTTTAGGGGTTAATAGAAGTGATCTTTTCATATACATGCTCAACATCAAGTTGTTCAAATCATCATTTTCTTTAATGGTCTTGATATCCAAAACCTAGAAATTTCCCTTGTGGTCACTAAAGCTTTCTATTATTCATGGAAACTTTCATTGTGGTGCATGCGAGCTACTTCAATTGGGCCTACATCTCATTATTGAAGACTAATGGTCTTAGATTGATTACATAAGTATAACGAACACTGAGATGGAAAAAGTGAGTGCAAAAAGGTTGAAAATCATTTCTAATGGACTTCTCTACATATGCATTGAAAATGCATATTTATTCGATGCATGATGGAATTTGTTTACCTAATATAGCACTCTTGGTGTACTTATAGAATCCAAAACCCCTCAAATCCAACATGCACTTTTTAACAATAAATATTGAGGGTATCTCTACACACTTTACAAGATACCAAAGTTAATGAGAAAAATACAATTACCAAAAACGAAATGCTAATGAGCTCAAAAAGCACATAAATACTATGACCCCCAAAAGACCAACTATGTGTCCATGCTCTGTCCAATATCCCATAAGATATACAAAACATGATAAATATATACAAATGTATAGGAACATGGAGGAGAGCATGCATATGTCATTATAAATATGGATAAAGATACATAATTCCATAACTTTTCTACATCTAGTGGACCTACTCATCCATTAATAGTATTCTAAATCCTAATATTCTTAATCCTTTTCAATCAGAAAATGACCCAAGTGTCCCAAATGAGCATGTCATCTCTGAGTCCCCAAAGCTACTACCACATGAGAAACAAGGAACGAATTGATACCAAGAAATGGCTGCGATCTTCATGGGAGAAAAGGAGCTCCTCGCTGCAGCGAATGTCAACAGAGCGGTTCCAAGCCGATTTCTTCAACACACCGACAATCACAACGCGTGTTCTCGAGCTAAAATGGATGCGCTTCACTCCACAGCAATTCCAATTCTAAGCAGACTCCACCACCTCCGAGCAGCTGCAGATACCGCATAGAAACGCTTCCAACCTCACCTCCCAAGCTCGTCCAGCCGTCCAAGCGCAGGAATCAATCGACTCCAGACAACCAACGTCGTTGAAAACAGAAGTACAGTGCTAGGTCCCTCTAGAGCGGCATGCCAACTTCCACACAATCAACCTCATCTGCGCACCCGACAGCACTGAAACAGATCCAGTTCCGCAAGCACCAGCTCTCCCGAAGAGCCGCAGAGACAGCCTCCTGCGCAGCACTGCAGGCGCCAACAGAAGGTGAAGAAGAAGGACTCGGTGGAAGGACTTCAAAGTCTTCCTCGAAAGCCTGAAAACGCGCATTGGATCACGTGGGCCGGCCATCATGCAGCGCAGATATTTGGCACAGTGTTTCGAGTACACGGAGTAATAAATAAATGGGGCTTGACCATTTCTTTAACGCGTGGGCTCCCATGGTAATACTTGGAAAATTTGAGTTCCGCGAGACGTGTAAGTTACCCGAGTCAATTATTTCGTTATGGTATCGAGCACTTCATGCGCATGGGGCCCACCTCATCCTGTTGCCCGGACCAAGCTAGCTGTCCTTCACGGCGCTCCGCTCATACCCGGGGCTTGCGGAACTTCTGAAGAGAGCTCCTGGGGATGAGGCGAGGAGCCTCCTTGATCTTCTGAAGTGAGCTCCTGGGGATGAGGCGAGGAGCCTCCTTGATCTTCTGAAGTGAGCTCTTCAGTCAAGTTTGTGAGGGTGGTCTCAATGAGAACCCTGAGACTAAGTGTCAAAAGAAATCCTTGTGTGTGAAGAAAGCATTTGTTACGAGGTCGGAATGAGCTCCTCTTGATGAATGGCCGATTGCTTACAGAAATCTTTGGGAGACTATATCAGTGTCATGGAGATTATGTAGGTGCAGGAAACAATTAGAAGGAAGACATTTATTTACTGAAAGGTGAAGGGTGCCTGGTGTCCGAGTATGAAGAGGAAGGAGTCAGTCTTGGTTATGGAACTGCTTCAAGGTCTTCAAGAGGATATGTGAAATTGAATGTTGAAGCTTCTTCTTCTTAGTGAGTACCAATTGAGAAAAAAAGATGGATGTGCTTTGAACTGAGGGCTTTAGATCTCCAGGTAATGCACGGTACATTTGTTGCTAATAAGAAACAATCATGCAATTATTAGACAGGGAGTTTTCGTTGGCATTCATGGTATTACTTTCTGGTACGTATCCATAGATGAATAATGAGCGACTTGTAGTGTCTATAAGTCCATCTGTTGTTTGGGTGAACACTTCATAATCGCAAGTGCTGAATTGTCACCATGACTCTCCTCTTTCCAATTAATATTCAGTTCTGGAAAAGCTCGTTTAGAGCTCCGAAATTGTGATACAGTCACGGGCTGAATTGGCATACTCACTCTCCTCTTTCCAACTGATATTCATATAGCGCATTTTAGAGGGTTCAAAATTGTGAGTTATAAAACCCCAGAGCTCTTAAAACGATGACAGATAGATCTGTGGCTTCAGTCAAGCGACTGCAACTGCAATAATCTGACTACATTGAGCCATTTTTACGAAAATGAGGGTTTTTAGAGAATCGGCTCAGAATCCTAAATGCCATAGCCTATATGTGGATGCTTCATCTTCGCCTCTACTCACAAAATCTAGTGCATGTCCATTTTCCGGCATCCGAGTCAGAGATAACCTTTAGCATATATTTGCTTCTAAAAAGTATTTCTCATGAATTTGAGTAGAAAAATTCTGATTCCGAGTTGATGTTTCATATAAATACATGTCTTATAGTATCGATCTAGTTTGTAGTCATTGAAAAATCAAACGGGTCCACTGCAAATATGTGATTTTTGGTCCATGTAATTTCTGTAGACAAACATCCACCATAAAATGAGGACGTCATTGCTCCCAGTGCTCACAATTTAGAGCCCCTCTGAGATATGAGAAGAGGCTTTTTGTGGCCCCACAACACTCGATAACTTCACCTTGTACTCATCGAACA
Organism: Neckera pumila; assembly: GCA_963969595.1. Classification (NCBI taxonomy): domain Eukaryota; kingdom Viridiplantae; phylum Streptophyta; class Bryopsida; order Hypnales; family Neckeraceae; genus Neckera; species Neckera pumila. The sequence continues at coordinate 17,621,791 of OZ018409.1, forward strand.
TCTGAAGTTGCTTTGAGGCTGGCAATACGTTCTGCAACAACCATCCCCTGCAGCAAGCATTCGCCTTTATTAACCCTAAGTGTTGGAACTGAAGATAGAAAGGTCATCTATTAAAGATCCTAATAAATTATAGTAACTCCTACTAAAAATTCCATTGATTCATTTAGAACATCCTTTGAAAAGTGCACTTCATCCAATTTGTATTGATTGAAGACGTTGCAAGGAAGATCGAGTCATATATCACTGGAAAGAAGAAAAAGGATTCTAATGAAAGGTACCATGATTTTGTAGACATCACGAGGGAACTGTAAATTTTTGAAATACGGAGCATTGGTGAATCCAAAACAGACCATAGGCTCTCAAGTACAGATTGTGTGCAACTTAGAGCCACAGGAATTGCTTTTGAGTAAGAGTTGCATTTTGATGTACTTACCTTAACCTAAATGAAGAACTTACTGCAACGGACCAACAGTGTAAGCCAAATGAACTGATGCCCAGGGATTTGATTAAGTTTATTGCTAGAATTGCTGATGTCGAGTCAAGTTAACCCAAAGTTGCAGATGCAAAGTTGTTCCCGTGCACGAGGTTCTGCCCTGTTGCATTTGGGTGAAGGTAGGGTAACGCCATTGGCAGACCTAGCCTTGTCGCTGCACCTCAACAAAACCAGATCAACCATTCCAACAAAGTCAAAAGGATGACTTCTTTCACTCTCTTAAACTCTATTTTCCACTCTCTAAGCTTTCAAGAAGTGATCAAACAAACCTTCAAAACACTACAGCTTGATCTCCTGTTCACAAGTTTCAAAATGCTTGAAAGTAAAGCACTCTACTGAAGCTCTGATTGAAAACTCTAAAGTAGAAAGGTTCTATGTGTAATACCTCACGTTCTTGTGCAAGGATTATGGAATGAAAACAAGTTGATCACAAGAAGTTTGAGCCAGGTGAAAAATTGTTGCAAGAATGTCTAGATAGAGATCATTACAAACTCTGTAATGATCGGGAAAAAAAATATTGCAAAACCAGTGCAGTCTCATGAATTTTTCCTAATGCTGAAGAAGAAGGACGCGGTGGAAGGACTTCAAAGTCTTCCTCGAAAGCCTGAAAACGTGCATTGGATCACGTGGGCCGACCATCATGCAGCGCAGATATTGACACAGTGTTTCGACAACACGGAGTAATAAATCAATGGGGATTCACCTTTTCTTTAATGCTAAATCTGACACAATGAAAGGACCGAACCTGGTGGAGCCAGCTCCAACTTCTGGGAAAAGCTTGGAAAATTTTGAGTTCCGCGAGACGTGTACCAGAGTAAAGGTACGTTCCCACTTGGCACTTGGTAACACTGGTTCTTAAAAGATAAGACCAGTGCAAGAAGACAAGAAGGCCTCTTTTTTATGCAAATGCATTTATTGCGCTGGTTCGGTAGTAATTTTGTCAATAAAAGTTACGGAGCTTTCACATATGCGGTACTACTACTTGTCTTGTGCGGTCTTCCAGTCACGAAGGCAGAAGCTACAGTGTACATACTAAATTTCAATGATGCTCCCAAGCCAAAAACGTTGAATGGAGTTTGCTATCGAAGATTTTCAACATATAACTTTGACAATCAATCATCTTATAATGAATCTAAATACAATAGATTTCCCATTTAAGTAAAAATAAACCATTAAAAAAAAACAGTAACAAAACACGCAAGGATTGTGAGTCCCGAGCCATTCAAATTGATGATCAACGAGGGATTTTGAAGTCAGTTACGTTAGCGACGGATGATCGGAGCCATGACGGATGTTTGCGTACTCATTGTTCATGTTTGGTGAGGAAGATTTGTTACAGAAACAGTTTCAATCATCCAAGTCTCCAACTTATTATAATTTACCTCTCCAAACTTGCAAGGCTGCTACCGGTTCTTCGTGTTCTTCTAATAAGTACTTGGATTTGGCCTTCTCATAGGTTGTGTGCCAGTCACAGTCCTACACATTAGCACACACTTGGATGTTCAGTAAATGATTTGCAGCCCACGAAGGAGTAACTTACAAAGCCATGTCGCTAATTTTTTCAAAGATTCTACAAGATCATGTGCACTTCAATACTCTCTTATTCATCAGTACTTAATCAAATGACCGGCTTCATCACTTTTCTGATCGAGTTCTCTTACACCTTCTGAAACTCGTCGAAGGGCAGATTAATTGCACAATGGAGAGATTTTGTGTGCATACTCTCTACCTGAAGAGTTTGTATCACTGTCAATTACAGACAACTTTCTTTTGTGACCATGAACCGTTCAAATATTAATTCAGGTATTCAAAATCTGTAAGGCTCGATGGAAGGTAGCGCTCTTTGAATTCAAGTATTCTGAACTTGATTTGTGTGGGTGTTGCGCAAGCAAATGGATGTGTACACAAGTCCGCACACCTGGACGTCGAAACGCCTTTCACCCAGCCGATTTCATAAACACGATTCAAATCAAGATACAATAGGAACCCTCAAATTGTGTTTCTCACTCGATAACTCATGCTCCGTAAACACCACAAGTTCAATTTCTCACTCCCAACAGGATCTGAGTGCTCTTCTTTTTCGCCGGTCTTAAGCGAGCGATCCTATGTAATGCGGCACCCACAGGGCCAATAAGGTAACTACACCTAAAATCAACGTGTTCTAATTGCGACCCCTATCTAGAAAGGATTGACATGTTGCTTGAAGTATGTTCTACTGTCAATGATGAGTTAGGTAGGCTTAGTTGGTCGCTTTAAGAACATACTTACTTAGATAAGAGCGCGCAACAGTTTCTAAAATCCACGTTTTCAAAAGATACAGAAGCATTTAATACCAATGACTTTGGTAGTGGTGGGCCAAAGTTTGCAAGTGATTTAATAGTAGTAATACCGCTCTTGCCTCCCTGTCACATTGTACGCCGTGTAGGTTCGGTGGATACCAAGCAACGCAGGTGAGAATGCGCTCTAAATTTGACAGTTAATACCGCATGCTAAGACCTCTAATGAGACCAAGTGGGAACGTACTTTAAATCATTTCGTTATGTATCGAGCAAGTAACTGTTATTTACAATATGATGAGATATAATTTTACTTTTCAAAGTTAAGCCAACTCATGTGCCAAACACCCGGTGTCAAGGTAGGAAAATTTCTAAAAAAGTCCCTGGAGTCCCAGAAGGACCCCCCTGTAACTAAAAAACCAAGTGAGGAAGTGAGAAGTTGACCAATTTCGCAGTGCTTAAGGTATCAAGCTTTGAGTGCGTTGAGAAACCCAAAAAGTATGAAGAAATAAAATGCTTCACCAAATTTTAAGTGATTGCCATCATGTAGAAAATTGTAGAAAATTGTAGTTTTTTTTTAAAATGTTTTTTTCTCAAAGATCATGTTTTTGTCTACGTTTGAAGCTTTGATTCATTCTATTTGAACTCATAATGAGAAAGTTATAGACAATCTTGTTTTTCAGGCAATCTAGCATCTTCTTCAAAAAAAACACTTATAGAATTCAGTTTTGACTGCAATTTTCAAATTTTTTCAAATTTTCTTTTTGAAAAAGGTTAGGTTTGTTTGCAAGACCAATCCCACCATTGGGATTATGGGTGTTTTATTTTCACCTAAGACCTATTAACAATTTAGTCTTTCATTCAACTTTGGACCTACTTCTACTTAATAATTTTTTTATATGTGAAAATCAAATTTTGACATTCTAAATTTTCTTTTCCCAACTCTCAACTCTAATGTTCAGAATAAAAAAAAAATAACCCAAAGGTGTGTAGTGCAAAAAAAATCTACAAATGGCCGTCAAACTCATCTAAAATTGCAGGCCACAATTCAATTTTATTTTATTTTCCAACTTCAAATGCTAATATCTTCCAATCCGTACGGTCAAACTTCATGAAATTTTTACCATATATTCTAAGACAAGTGAAGTATAAGATCCTACAATTAAATTCCAAAAAAAAAAAATTTGGTTTCTTGAGTGATTGCAACAAAAATGGCAATTTTCAGTGGTTTTGGAGCCAGAAAATGCCTTGGGGGCGTTTAGGGATTAAGTAACTATTGCCAATGAGTACCTGCTGTTTTACGTTTTGATTGTGCAAACCAAAACAGTGTAGCCAGAGAGTATGCGCTTGAAATAGGCTTGTTGTGGAGTCACACAGTCCCAGGCCAGGACCTCCGACCTTATTTTGATCACCACTTCACCAGTATGATCTTGATGGTACTCATGGTCCAGCGTAGGTCCCTGCAACAAATTAACAATCTCCTCTAAAATTCGAACAGCATGCCAACTTCCACACAACAGCACTGAAACAGAGCACTAGCTTTCTTCACAGCACACATGCCTTGTTTCCAAGTAGCTTGCCAAAGGATCGGTTAGCCAAGCACAAAGTAATTTGGATATGCACAAAACACTTGTTATTTTCTGTCATACATTGTGTGTTGACTAGTTTTTTGGCCATAGATTTTACTTTTGACTCCAAATGACTCAAAAGTCATAAGCAAGGTTCTAAGACCATTATACACCTTGTATAGTTTTTTAGAATATTTTAAAAATGTTTTACTATTTAATAATTACCCCCAATTTTATGTCACATTTGCCAATTTGGGGGTTCTTGGAATAAAGTAGTACTTTCAAAAATGAACTTGGAGCTGAAATTTAGAGCAGATGATCTTGTATTATACTTTTAGCTACAACCCAAAAGATTTCTAAGAAAAATTAATTCAATGTTGTGTAGATGTGTACAAAGTAAGCCTCTTTTTACTTGCATTTCAAAACATGTAAAAATTATTTACTAAATATTGATTTCCTAATCTAAAACTACTCCAAAATAAATCATGAGTACTGTTGCAAAATGCAACAAATATTGATAGGTATTTTGTGCAATCACCCATTTCACAAAAAATTCAGCTCAAATTTTAGCTCAATGTCATCAAACAAGCAAACTTTGTCTACAAGAAAACGGGTATTTTATGACTGCAAAAATATGGCTGAAGATGACTGGCGACTACTCGCAATCATATTCTTGGAGGCCAATACCTTGGTGAAAAATACAGCTGCAAAATATGACTACCAATCATTTTTTGGCCTTATACCTCATGGGCGTGTACTATACGCTCGTTGGGAATGCCAAAATACTTTGTAGGGAACTTTAGGAAACATGTTTGGGAACGTCAAGTCATATTGCAAGTCATATTTTTGTTGGAGTCATATTTTGCAGTCATATCTCCATAGTCGTGACATTTTTTTCTTTTGGGGCAACCCAAGGGAAACTGAGGCGGACAATTGTATTTTTGAGTTAGTCATATTTCGCAGTCATTTTTCCATGGTAGTGACATTTTTTTTCCTTTTGGGACAACCAAGGGAAATTTGAGTGTAGAGTCATATTTTTGCCTTAGTCATTTTTACACTCATATTTTTTTTACAATCATATTTTGTAGTTATACTGTCTTGTTAGTAAATTTAATTTCTTTTGAGACATACTAAGGAAAAGGTGTGCAATCTAAGATGGACCTCTTGTATTCTTTTGGATATAAGTGTGACTTGATTTCAAGATTGCCTATTAAGAAAATCAAATCAAATTTTGTATATTGTGTCCATTATAAGAATTGGCGACCACTTATTTGGAGTGGGACATGTTTATATTTTAACAAATTTGTTTTAAATTTTTAGATAGCCTGAAGAAAATTTGGGCGGAAAAGATGTGTGGAGAGTGTCTAGTTATATTTTTGCCTCAATTATATTTTGTAGTCATATTTTTTTGTCAGTCACATTTTGTAATCACACTTTTTTGGTAGCCATTTCTATTCTTTGGGGCCAACCCAAGGAAAAAGTGAGCAATCTAAGATGTCCCTCTTGTCATTTGGCCATTAGGGTCATTCCTTTGAGTGTAGGTGTGGCTTTATTTCATGGCTATTAAAAAAACATTATTTTTTGGGGGGTGATGTGTCATCTGTAGAATTAGCATCAAATAATTTGGGAAGGCATATGTTTATATTTTAATTAATATTTATAAAATTTTCATAGGACTTAGAAGGGAAGTAGAGAGGATTAATTGATAACAACAACAAGAGATAATTACATTTTTTAAGGATTTAGAGGGAAATTAGAGAGGATTTAATGCCTATGAACAAACTATAACACCAAAGCAATACCAAATCTAAAAACCCAGGTTAGAAAACAGGCTTGCCTTTTTCCATTATTGGAACTTGTTGTGAGGTTGATGATTGTGATACAAATTGAAAGCTAATTAGATTGATTAATACAAAGTGAAATCTAATACATTTAATCTAATGATGTAGATTGAAGGTTGTAGAGTTGGAGAAAAACACTTGAAGCTTGGAAAAACTCTACTCTAAAGAAGAAAAAAAAGAGTGTGAGAAAAATCCATACTTGAGTGGCCATGGAGCAAGAGTAAGTGAGGAGTGCAATTTGTATTGAGAGTCTAAGAATTTGAAGTAGAAGTACAAGTTCCAAGTTGTCACTTGAAGCTTTGGGCATAGTTAAAAGACTAATTTGATCCCCTTATAGAGGTTTGACTATGTATTAATAAAAAAGAATTGTTGATTATAACACGCATAGTTGACTAAATGGAGTTTTAAAGTCTTAAGTATATACTTAGTTAGCACTAATGAGGTTTATGTCATTACAATTGTTTGATTTATAAATATTTAGAAACTGATTAGCAGAAATAGAAGTCAAAGATTTTCATTCTAAAATATCCCAAAACATAAAGGCAAAAAAGGCAAAATATAGATTTAATTTAGAAAATATCAAGAGGGGGAAGTAGAAAGAAATAGGTTGAAAGAAAAGAATAAGATCATAGATAGAATTTGTACAATTTGTTATAAAAGTCATCATTTAAGTTGTATATATAAAGACACCATAAATGCAACAAAAATGGATCAATGCAAGCCTCATATGAGCTTAGCAAATTTTCAAATTTTTAGTCAATTTGAAGTTGTAGTGTAAATAGAGGCAAATAGACAGGTTAAGTTCACATTGAAGAAGTATAGGAGACAATTTGACGTTGTGAACAGATTGCAAAGGAGGCAAATGGTCAAGATCGTGAAAGAGACAAATTAACTTGGTGCCGCTTAGGTTCCTGTTTGCTCTTGGGACCTGAGGCTTATATTATCAAATTTCCATTTTCTTCTCCCTTTCTAGTTTCAAACTCTAGTGCGTCAAGTTGCCGTGTTAATATTGAGCCATTTCCTAAGTTCTAATATATATACAAATTGTCATTGTAATTCTTGTGTATGATTCCTGTGTGTGTGTTTATAGTCCAGTGATTGGATTAATTGAATGTGCTTTTTTCACAATCAAGATCCAATACTTGGATCCTCTGAATTGTTTGGGAAGAAATAAATTGTCTAAGTATCCAATGATTGGACTTTCTAACTTGTGTGCGTTACAAATTGATTGTTACAAATTGTCTTTGAATGTGTTGCTAGTTGTACTGGAATATTAGTATTGTTCATAATTTGGTTGAGTTACGGTATTTCACTGACTAATTGAATAATTATCCAACGAATTGATTGGACTAAACAAATTGAAGTGTCAGAATTTGGTATCAACCAGGGAGTGGTTATACAGCAACCCTGTGTGTTACAAATCGTCAATTTTGATCTGTGTGTGATCAGATTACGGTCTGTAAGTTGTGAGCGCAAGAAGTATTAAGCAAATTGTCTGTGTGTTTGTTAAGAGAGAACGGGAAGAATCAGATAGTCATCTGATTCATTGTAATTTGAAATTGTTGAATTAAGACTATTAGTCATTGTAAAATGGATTTGTATGCTTGTGTGAATGTTTGCTAGTGATGAGCTTTGTGAGACAATTTGACAACGTAGAGTAGTTTGCCACTGTGAATTAGTTGTTTGAATTTGTCATAGAGTGGGAGGAAATTACAAATTGTCTGCGAGTGGTTTTCCATCCACAAATTGCTGAAAATGAAGCAAATGGCTGCTCCGGAAGACTGAGCGGTTGTTGTGGGGAAAAGCAGGCCAGACAAATTGATGTGGAGTTGTTAGATCTCCACGCCGGAGGTGAGCAACTTGAAGTTGGTGAGAACTTGTTTCTACAATTTGCCGAACGAATTGTGCAGTTTGAGATTTGAGTTGTGACTTGGTAAAAGATTCTTGATTGATTACAATTGGACTTAATTGATGTTGAGAGTATTAATTAGATGATGTAAATTCATATTTTGAGAAAGACAATTTGTAGAATATTTTTTGCTCGCCTTTGTGATGCAAATTGTCAATATGTCACAAGAGACAAATTGTCTAAGTGTAATTGTGTAAATAATTAGAGAGATAAAAGAAGGACATCAGAAGTATTCAAATTGTTAGGCAAAGAGCTTTAGTAAATTAAAAACAATTAGTTTTATCAATGATAATTGACTCAAACAACTGTTCATGTTGGATATGAACATTTAAATTCACCTGTGAATTGGAGAACAAGTCGCAGGTTAACGGCAAATTGACAATTTGCTGGAAGATCAAGGAGTAGAATTACTGAGATTACTATGGTTTGTGTGTGTTTGCTATATGGAGATTGTTGTCTTTTAGATTGTTTTGGAAATGAACTTAACAATTTAAATGCGTATAAATAAATTGTCTAATTGAATTACTTTTAATTGACTGTCCGATTTACAGAATAGAGAGAGTGAATCCAATAATTCAAAATAGTGAGAGTTAGGCAAATTGTTTTAGACTTGAACATTGAACCAATGGTAACTGGTTGGTTCACGGTCAAGTTGCCTTACCAAGTGAATGTGTATATGTTTGTTATGCTGAAGTTGTAGTGTCTAAGGGTGTCGCTAGTTAACAGCAACCAGCCAGTTGAAGACAATTTGTTGTGAACCTTGAGAGAACGGTAATTTGGTCTATTAGTTAAAAAAACCTTAGTTACTAAATGGTGATTAGTGAAGTCCTTGTGGATTAATAGCCTGGTCTTTGACAAATTGTTGAGATTGTGCAGAAGGAGAAGGAACGAAAATGCATTGCAATCATTCCCCCTTGCATTTAGTTAAAGACAAATTGCCACTGAATTGAAACCGATTTGTTACTCATGATAATTTAGTGATTAGGCTAAATAAATAGTGACTAGTCCAATTGCCTGGGTAAAAGAAAATAACCAGTAATTAAAGAATCTACGTATGATTGCTGATATATATATGATACATAAATATTGCACTAAGTTCTAGATCATGCATGACAAATTGTTAAGCATTCCTGGACAAATTGACTATAAACGCCCCTAGAACACTAGACAGGACCAAGACGGCATTTTCATGCGTCCATAGCATTATTTAAAGGACTAGCAACCAAATTATACAAATGGGAATAAGAGTGAATATATGTTTCCCTGATGTTTTGTTATAGTAAATCTCATTCCAATCATGAAAACAAGTGACCCTAGTCACAAAACGTTAGACTATTTGACTATTCCCTAGATTTTGAACCCTTATACTAGTTGTCTGGGTGTTTGTAGAAGTAACAAAACTTAGATTACACCTCATGATACAAGTACAACTACAATATGACTGTTGGAGAATGGAGATGTGGTAGAAACGGATTTCGAGGCATGTCCTTAAATTTGGCACTTTGCTATTTCTCTTCTCATAGAAAGCATAGTTACGTTAGAAATTAAGAGGTTTAAGTCACACTTTTAAGAATTTACTAAAATCCAACTTTGAATTCAAGATCACTTCGGCACTTTCTAGAGGTTTCCAATAACATATCACAATTTTAAAAATAGATAAAAATTAAGGAAGATAAAATACAATGAAATGAAATAGTCAAGAGTGTTAGTTTTGGATTAAAAATGAAAAAAGTCATCCAATTCATATTAGAAGGAAACTTTAAAATTTAGGTGACATTTTGAATCCAATCTTGAAAATAAAACCAATTTTGAATTATAGGCTAAAGGAAAATGTGGATGAAGTCTTGAAGGATGAATTAGAGACAAAACTTCATCCAAAACTTTTGCTAAAAATATCCTGTTATAAAGATTTTTACTATTTTAGAATAGATATGCAGTGCTCTACAACTTAGATTCACAAACATTTTGAATTTTTCAGCTTGGATTTGGAAGTCTAGAGTTTGGGCCTAGATTAGATGAAACCATGTAAAACCACCACAAAACCTTTCATTTTTACAATTTGTATCAGTTTTGGTTAAGACTTGATCCACTTACACTTTATCATTAGAAAATACTTGTTTATTGCTTAGAATGCCAATTGAACAATACTTAATTATCCAACTTATAATTTGAAGCTCAACAACAAAGAAAATAGTTGCGCATACTTTATCTCAAGGAAGTAGATAAAATACTCACATATGTTATGTGTTGAAGTTTGTTTCTTTCTTGAAAATGTTCTCAACAATGTCATATAAGCTACATGTTTTGAATCTCTACATGCCCTACAAAAGTCACAAAATTATTCATGTGAAGATTGAAGCTTACCATGGGCACACGCGCACTTGTATTGCAATTAAAAGATGGTTGTTTGGATGTTCTTACAAGGATATAGACTATAAAAATATAATCCCTTTTTGCTTCAAAGATGCTTTTAAATAGTGTCTCTATCAAATACTTTTTCTCCTGCAGATTTTGTGCACGGATGTAGATACTTTGACAAATGCATATATGCATGGCATCTATTTAGATTAATTTTTCTATAATTGTAGGTGCTTTAAGGCCTTGCAGCTTTCTTTCATGCATTTTGTAGAGTTTTCATCTCGGATACGCAGTTTTCCATAGTCCTGTATTATATGGCTTTGCTTATAATCACTTATAATGCATTTTCGTCCAATTTTAAGGATTATAATTATTTTTAATGTAGAAAATTCTTGTAGCATTTTCAAATTAAAGGAATCCAAAAAATAATAATAATCCATGAAATTAGTAAATTTTTAGGACAATAATAGCATTATAAACCAAATTACGTGAGTTATTTCAATACATGTATCATGGAATAAGGTATCCAACTTTTTAGGCTTTTACATATAAAAATAATTTTAATTGGAAGAAACTTCTTGTATGGAATTTTAAAACTATGTATAGGTGTTCCAATTTCTTTATATATATTGTAAACTTTTAATAATATGTATGCAACCTAGCATTTTCTATATTTATTTATTTATTTTAATTTGATCTTCATCTAACTTCTTGATCTTTTTAATTTGATAATTTTTACAAAAATCATCTTTTAAGCCGTTTTAATGCCGATGACCCATGTGTTTAATACCTGAGTTGTATACCCGCAATTTTAGAGTCAATATATGCATTCACTTTGGATCAAATTTTGTTGTTGAGAAAGCTTTCATTAGATGATATTTGGGGGTCTTGGAGGGCCGTTTCGGGCCTGTTCTTTGATTTGCCCCGAATTAGTGAACGCCGGTACAGGTGTGTCAAAGAATTTTGTTTCAAAAAAAAAAAAAAAAAGAGAATTTTACCAAAGTATCTTTTTAAGCAAATTTTTTTTT